>JAYJME010000008.1:0-148021 GCA_036873775.1 Costaria costata
GGCAGACTCAGAAAGAGTCATCGGCGTATCTCCTTGATGTGCAATTTTGTAGTTACACATCGAGCATCACGCCGGTGACTCACCTAACGGCGGACCCCCGCCCAAAACCCCACCACATCAAGGGACGCATACCACTCAGAGGACGATTTTCTGGTTCGACAACATGCAGAAAGCTGGCACGCTTGACATTCGGCCGCCGTTTCAGAGACGTCCCGTTTGGACGAACGAGGCGAAAGCATTTCTTGTGGACACGATTCTTCGGGGAATGCCGGTCCCGGAAATCTATGTTCAATCTTTGGACGGCGAGAGCGGCGACGATGCCCAAGTCGTCCGTCTCGTCGATGGCCAGCAGAGAATCCTCGCCTGCTTAGAGTTTCTCGAAGACGGATTCCCTGTGACCTTCGATGTAAAGAAAATCGACCCGCTTTTCGGGCTTCCTGAAACGCCCTGGTACGGCAAGAAGTTCTCCCAGTTGTCAACGGACGAGAAGGAACGCTTCGAGCGTTACGAGCTTGTTGTCCGGGACCTCCAGGACATCCACGTTCGCCACATACTTTCGAGGCTTAATCAATCGGATGCGTCGCTCAATGCACAAGAGCTCAGGTGCTCGATGTATCCGGGCGAATTGTCGAACACTGTTGAGGCGTTGGTCGAGCGCAGCGAATGGCAGCACCTCGGAATCTTCACCACCAACCAACGCCGACGCATGCTCGACTCTGAGTTCATTGGCGAGCTGGTAATCGGACATCTCCACGGGCTTCAGGACATGAAGGCGAACCTCGACCACTACTACGAACAATATTCGGCGTCGTTTACATCGGCCGACGCGGTTGAGAAACGCTTCGACCAGGTCCTTGGTTACCTGCAGCTCGTGTTTGCAGAGCCAACAGCGGCTGGCATTCGCTGGCATCACCAGCCTGACTTCTACACACTTTTCCTTGCACTGTCCCGAGGAAAGATTGCCTTCCCCGACGACTCTGAAGCACCTGATTACAACGAGGCAATCCGTACATCCGCAGAGCAGTTGGGCTCGCTCCTCACCGACTTTTCGACGCTGCTGGACAACGATCCCGGTAGCGGTAGCGACTCACCCGGCCATGTCTACAGCGACGCGGCAACGCATGCCGCAGCAGACCGATCTCAACGGATTCGTCGAGAAGAAGCGCTTTTGGCATTCCTGGCTGGAAAATCCTCGGTCGAAATCGAGAGCTACAACATCGACGAACCGCACATTGATTTGAACGAGGACCCGTCGTTGAGAGACTGCGACCAACAGAGGATGCGGAGCACTAGCGGTGCCGTCGACCTGACCTGGCACCCAGCCACGTAGCCCGGCACCGTCGTAAAGAGCCGGTGACGACGAGACCGTGGACGGAGTCAGGTCTTCGGCTGTTCCGACCGCTGGTGTGCTCGTGCTGGTGGGCGACGATAGCCGAAGTAGAGTCAGCTATCGCAGATCTCCTTCCACGTTGCGGGGACGGCGATACCTTCTGACATACTCGACACACCGTGGGCTCTTGCGTGGGTTCGACGGTGAAGGCCTGCTGATTCGCCTAGAAGCTGGCAAGGCTTGTGTGTCCGCCGTTGACGCTACGTGGACATCTACCGTTCGGTCTGATGTCTGAACAAGTGAACCGTACGATTACGATCGGGATTTGTAACCGTACGAACACGGATACATGAAATCCAATTGCTGAACCGCCCCGGTATTTCTCTAGCTAGCGCACTTCAGCCAGAGAGCTACTCAGTCCCCATACCGAGCGACGCTCGTGTGTCCGCCGTTGGCGATCTCGAATAGCTCGAAGCCATCCACTGTCAGGTTTCCTGGCTGGGCGCCGCCCAAACCGTTCTCCACGTATGGCCGCAGGTCCTTCTGGTCGCACCGTTCGATTCGCGCAATCGTGAGGTGCGGGTTGAAACCGCCGGCTGGTTGGGCGCTGAATTTGGACCGGACGGACGAGAGCTGAGCGTGCAGCGCATCGAGTTCGGTTGATTGATCGAAGACGAGCCAAATGAACTCGGGGGTTTCGCCATCGCTGAACACGCCGAGCCGTGAAGGATGAAGCTCGAACGGATCGAACGACACTTTGGACAGCTCGTCTTGCAGCTCGACTACCCGGTCGGCTTCGACCTCACCAATAAAGCTCATCATGATGTACGGCTTTGCTTCCCAGTTCGCTTTGGGCAAACCGGATTGCAGAGCGATGACGGCTTCGTCGAATTCAGCCGGAGGTTGGATCGCAGTGAAGAGACGTCGCTTCATTCGGAGATTCTAGTCGAGTAGGACGAGCGAGCCTGTTGGACCACAGGCGACCGTCCGTTGACGATGGCGGCGGCTCTGCCCAAACACAGCATCGCCGAATCGCTAGTGGAGTAGCGCTAAAACACCTCGATGGCAGAAACTAACGGCGAAGACAACCTCGAATTTCGTGCACGGAATCTTGGAGCTTACAAGGCAGCGCAGCGACAGCTGGACACACCGATGACCATCATTGCGGTGGTTCTGGGCATCGTGCTCGTGGTCCAGTACTTCGGCGACCTGCCAGACAGGCAGAACGCCACACTCGATGTTGTGGCGTGGCTGATTTGGGCGGCCTTTGTCCTGGAATACCTGTTTCTGCTTTGGCTTGCTCCGAACCGCAAGCAGATGTGTGCGTCACACAAGCTGGACCTCTTTCTGATCGTTGTTCCCTTCCTACGCCCATTCCGAGTGCTGCGCCTCCTTCGCGCTTTTGCCGGGTTTAGCGCAGCGTTCGTGACCGGACGCAGGATCATGGAGAGGAGAGGTTTGCACTGGGTCATCGTCACTGTTGGGGCGATCATCGTTGCGGGCGCAGCAGGCACGATGTGGGCTGAGCAACAAAACCCCGATGCCAGCATCACCACGTTCGGCACCGCCCTCTGGTGGGCCATCGTCACGTGCACAACAGTTGGCTATGGCGACGTCTCCCCCATCACCCCAATGGGGCAGGGCATAGCCGTTGTCCTCATGATCGTCGGCATTGCACTGCTGTCGTTGGTCACGGCGAACGTGGCGTCGTTATTTATCGAACAAGACGTACAAGACGAAAACGACGAGCTCCGTGAAGAACTCGCAATGCTGGGCAGCAAGTTGGACTTGTTGTTGGAACGGTCGGCCATCTCGCCCCCCGCTGAACACCAGTAGACCCGCTTCGGTCGCCCTGGTACCTCGGAGGTACCGGCCTCAACGATGCTCTTCTGCATATGGCGAATTGGCAAGAGGCGCGTTTGATCTCGGTTGCGGGGATCTCTGGCGACAAAGAAGCGGAACAACGAGCAACATCGGCGCTGCTTGCAGTTCTCACGATTGTGAGACCGTTCTCCAAAGCGCTACTCACTCCCCTGGGTGCAAGCAAGGCCGACAAAGCAGTCGTCGAGTCCTTTCTCGAAACCACGTTCAAGACGAGCAATGGGAAAGAGGCACGTCCCGATGGCCTCATACGAGTCACCTACGGCAAGCAAGACCCCTGGGTCACGCTTGTCGAGGTCAAGACCGGCAATACCAAACTCGACAAGGATCAAGTCGAAAACTACGTCGACGTTGCCAAAGAAAACGGTTACGACGCTGTACTCACCATCTCAAACGAGATCCCGCCGACTCCTGGCGTACATCCGTGTGGGCTCAAGCTCCGAGCGAACTCGAAGGTCGCACTCGAGCACATCAGCTGGACCCGCATCCTCACCACCGCTGTCATGGAACGAGTACACCGAGGCATCGAGGACCCCGAACAATCGTGGATTCTTGGTGAGCTCATCCGCTACCTCGAGCACGACAGTTCTGGAGCTGGTGGATTCGACGACATGGGCGACAACTGGACCGACATTCGTGATGGGGCGCGTGACGGAACCATCAACAAACGCAGCGACGGCATCACCGACATTGCACACCGTTGGGACCAGCTACTCGGCTACACAAGCCTCAAGCTCGGCGCCGATATCGGCGAAGACGTTCACGAGGTTGTCCCTCGTGCTCAACAGACCGACCCGGAGCTACGAACAAAGTCGTTCGTCGAGTCTCTCGCCGAAACCGGTTCACTCGCCGGAGCACTGCGCATCCCCGACACCATTGCTGACCTCGATATCTCGGTCGACCTGAAGGCACGACAGAACATCGTCGAAGCAACCTTCGACGCACCCGGGGACAAAGGCGCCAAGGGGCGAATCAGCTGGCTAGTACGCCAACTTGCCGAGGCCCCCGAACATCTCGTGGTCGAGGCCTATGCAAAGAACGCACGAAGCGGAATGGCCGCAACACTCGCCGACCTCCGAGAAGACTCAACCGTCCTCATTGGCGATGACAAGAAGGACCCCGTCAAGTTCCGCCTCGTCGCACGAAGCGAAATGGGCCTCTCCCGCAGAGCAGGCAAGAAGCCAGGCTTCTCCCAAGCACTTATTAACGCCATCGAATCGTTCTACGGCGACGTCCTACAGAACCTCACCGGTTACCAACCCAAAGCACCACAAATCCAACGCCAACGAGCACCCGAAGTAGCAGCCGAGCCGTTGCCGACCGTCGAGCTCATTGAGCCGAAGGAGACTGCTCAGCCTGGTGTTGCCGAAGCGCTACAGCGATGGTCGGTGGACTGGTAATCGTGTCTTTCGAATCGGGCTATCACCTGTTCACTCAGGCCAGGAGGCTGCTTGATGACCGTTCAACCATCATCGAGTTCTCAATCTGAACTCAAAACGGTGCCTGATTGTCACTAGCTGCAGGTTTAGTTCGATCCTTCTTGACCAGGCCGTTGCTAATCCCATAAAGAGCGAGAGGCAAAGAGAAAATCGCAGGGGCTACAGCAATCCTCCAGCACTCGCCCGCTGCCTTGTTCGCGATATTTCAGCGACATGACACTGAGACCGGCAATCGCAGCTGTGATGGAAGAGACAATGGCGATGTCCATGTTGTAAATGCTAACCCCGACGCTTCTTTACCTCTGCGGTGATTGCTGGGATCATTTCGTGGAGGTCGGCGATTACGGCCCAGTCGGCTTTGGTAACCATGTTTGCTTCGGGGTCGGTGTTGATCGCAAGGATGTTCTTGCTGCCCATAGCGCCTACCCAATGCTGGGTGGCTCCGGAGATGCCTGACGCGATGTAGATCGTTGGCGCAATGCGTGTGCCGGTCTGGCCGACCTGATCACTGTGAGGACGCCAACCGTTGTTGGTTACTGCACGGCTGCAACCAACCTTGCCGCCGAGCTCGGCGGCGAGTTCTTCGAGCGGAGCGAATCCTTCTTCGGATCCAACCGCACGACCACCGGACACAACCACTGGTGCGGTTGCGAGGGTGATGCCTTCGTTGAGCACGACACGATCTTTGACGACCGAGCGCACGAGGCTGTCGTCTACGTCTACGGCCATCTCGGTGACGGTTCCGGCAGCGGGAGATGCAACGCCTTCGACCATGAGCGGAGCCATCGAGATGAGCTTGATGTCGGCGTCGAGTGTTGCTTCCTCGTGGAGCGCTCCGCCCCACTGACTGCGTGTCATCGAGGTGACGTCTTGGGAAAGGTGGACACAGTTGGCCACGAACGGCAGATCGGCACGAGCAGCGAGCTGTGCCATGAGCTCGTTGCCGCGATCGGTTCCGCTCGCCAGTACTACGGCTGGGCTCTCGGCCTGCACGGCGCCGAGTAGGGCCTGTCCCCATGCTTCGGGGTTGTAGTCGCCCAAGTTCGGGCTGGTCAGGTGATGGATGGCATCAGCGCCATGTTCGGCCAGGGATGCGACCGTTTGATCGGCGCCATCGCCCATTACGGCAACATGGACCGGCACACCCAAACCTGCAGCGATGCCACGGGCAGACGTGAGCGCCTGGAGCGTCGCGTCGGCGAGTTCGCCACGGTCGTGTTCAGCAACAACTAGTACAGCGCTCATTACAGCACTCCCAATTCTTCAAGAATGTCGACTACCGCTGGCGCAGCGTCAGGGCCGGTGCCCAAGATGGTCGTTTCGCTCGCAACCTCTGGTGGCGACACGAGACGAGTCTGTGCCTGGCCCCCGGCTTCGGCGGTGGCGGCAACGGTGTTCAGTTCAGCCTTCTTTGATGCCAAGCGGCCCTTCATGGTTGGGTAGCGGGGAAGGTTGATGCCTTCCTTCACTCCCACACACGTAGGAAGCGGCAACTCGTAAACCTCCATGCCAGTCTCGACTTCACGGCGGGCAATGATGTGCCCCTCCGCCGCTTCGTCAAGATCGAGGTTCTTGATGCCATTGACCATTGAGCGTCCCAATGCGTGCGCAACACGAATGCCCACCTGGAAGCCGCCCTGGTCGGCGCTCTCGTTGCCAAACATGATCAGATCGAAGGCGCCATCGGCAGCCTCGAGTTCCTGGATCGCAGCGGTGAGTGCCGCAGCGGTCTCTTGGGGATCCTTCGGAGTGCCATCGGTGGGCACCAACACCATCTTGGACATGCCGACCGAAACCGACGCACGGAGCTGCTCTTCGCTGATATCGGCTCCCATCGACATGACGGTTGCCTCTCCCCCATATTGCTCGATCATTTGCACGGCAGCCTCGACCCCACACTCTTCATGTGGCGAGATGGCGTGGCCCAAATTCTTGTCGTCGACGAATTGTTCGTCGGCGGTGATATTGATCCGAGCACCGGGAGCCGGTACTCGCTTGACCAATGCGAGGATGCGCATGTGGAACTCCTAGTCGGGCCGAGTGCCCTGTAATACACGGGTGATATATCAGACCATAACCTATCAAGACGACCGGCGTCCACGGGTGTTGCCACAGACCTCGACCAGATACGAAACGAGTTCGACGCAAAACTGTCCAGCGCTACCCTCGAACACATGAACACGGCCACGGCAATAGGCGCCTATGGCGAACGCTTCAACGCAATGGATGCCCAGTTCGCCGCTGTCGATGCCAGGTTCGTCGCTGTCGATGCCCTGTTCGCTGCCGTAGACCGCCGGTTCGACAAAGCCGACAACCGTTTTGAACGCCTCGAAGACAAGCTCGATAACCGATTCGGTTGACAAACAGTGATGTTCGCAGCGCTTGGGCTACTTACCCTGTTTGACTATGCCGCAAGAGCCTCGCTCGACATGTAGTCGAGAGCCAGTTCGCCCACATGGCGATCGGTGAAAACTGCGTCACTTGCCCCATTGAGCCCATCGCGAAAGGACATCTCAGAAATTCTTCGTTCGATTTGCGATCGAACGCTTGTTCGACTACATTATCTTTATGGCCACCGGCGGAGCTTCCAAACCAAACACAAACACCGCCGCTCCCACTGGGGACGATGTCACCTCTGCGGTGGTCAACGCCATGAGCGTCATTGCCCGCATACTCTCTGAGGTTCCCGCAAAGACCGCTCTGCAGTTGGTGGAGTACTGCCGAGGTTGCATCGACGCCATCGAGGCCACGGTGCTAGCAAACCGTTTCGAAGCAGGCGCCAGCGATCGAGATGTCGCTGATCTCATCCGTTCACAAACAAAGTCATCCAAAGCCGAAGCCAAGAAGCGTGCCCGCCGTGGCAAGGCCACGAACGCAAACGCCGACATCGCCAACCGAATGTCCAAGGGCAAGCTCTCCGCCGAGCAAGCCGATGTCATTGCCTCGGCCGCCGAAGAGACCGATGGTGCCGCCGCATGCGACACGGACTTGATCGACGAGATCGCAGCCACCACACCCGAGCAGGGCAAGAAGAAGGCCCGCAAGTTCGTGAACGACCGAAAGAACCCTGACGAAGTTCAGAGCGAACACGACGGCCAACGCCGGCGCCGCACCATCTACCGCTATCGCACCAAAGATGGCGATCACGTCCTCGCCTTCCAAGGCGACAAGGCAGCCATCGACCAGATGGAGCAGTCCGCCAACACCCAGGCCGACATCGAATACCAAAACGATGGTGGTCGAGACGTTCCCCGTGACAAACACCGGCGCACCTACGATCAACGCCGTTTCGACGCTGCACACAAGAACATGTGCGGGCGAAGCGCCCCCAAACCTGAGCCGAAAGTTGCCGATGGGGCTTCCCAAGGTGCCGGTTCGGAAACGAAGAGCCCCACTCCCCGTAAATCGACGGCTGATCCACGCAAAGCCGACATCATCATCGTCACGGTCACCACCGACCAGCTCTCCGGAGTCGACGACTCGGTCATCACCTCCGCCGATGGCAAACCTCTCCCCCGTTCTGTCTTTGACCAGATTGCTTGCGGCGCCGACTTCATTGGACAGATCTATTCGGCCGACGGCGAACTTCTCTGGCAGGGCCGGCGAGTTCGTTTGGCCACCCCAGCACAAATCACCGGGCTCATTGCTCGAGACGGCGGATGTGTTGAATGCGGTGCCCACTACAGCTCCTGTGTGGCACACCACATCGACCCATACGAAGCACCGATCCAAGGCGAAACAAACATCAACCGCCTGGTTCTGCTCTGCGATGACTGCCACCACGTCTTACATCAGCAAAAGCGAAGCATCTATTACGAGCGAAGTTCCAAATCCTGGAAGACACGCCCGGCGCTGTGGGAAGAAATACCGCACAACTCGAAACCGCGCTCCGATGAGAACCGGCGCAACAAATACCGAAATCGAAATCGGGCAGACGTTGGTTCGGATCAGGCACAACTTCTCTAAGGCTGAGCAGACAAGAATGCAACGATCGTCGAGGGATCAGAACGAGATTCGTTGCGATGTTTAGCCAATGGTGAAGACGTGAATAACCGGGCGGGCATCGAATCCCGCCTCGGTTGCCGTGACATTGCTCTGCACAACAAAGAGCCGGTTCGTCGCTGCGTCGAACGTAACCGATGCGAGCTGAGCGGCACAGACAGGAATCACGTCTGAATCGAGCGGCACCATCAGGTATGGCTCCACAGTGGAGGGCTGACGGTCCCCAGCAGCAACCGCTGCAAAGTCGGCCGGGTCATAAAAGCTGATCACGGGGCCGTGGGCAGCAACGTCCGTTGTCGTGCCGAAAGTACAATCCTCGTCGCTGGAAAGAGGCATCGAGTTACCAACCGTGAGGACGGCCTCACGGCCATCCGTTGTCGTAACCCATTCCGCACCCGCTACGGTCGCTATCTGACCGAAGGAGCTGGACTTGCTTACGTCGAACGGATAGTTCACGAGCTCGATGGCATCGAGGCGCGTATCTGGCGCGTCGGTCCCTGGTATGTCGAACGCAAAGAACGGTGGCCCCTGGCTGGTGAAGGCACTGCGGTGAAGCTGATACCCGCTCACCATCCTGCGCCCACCGAGAAACGAATCGGCGAACTCTTGAGGGACGTCGAACACATACCCGGCGGTCTCATCGTTATTGAAGTCGCCCAGGAACCAGGGACCCTGCGCATCGGGATTCGCTAGATCAAGGCTCGAATGACCATGCCCAGCGATCTCGTTGCCAGCGTTGTTCTGCGCTTGCAATGCTGTCCAATGCAAGCGGGGACCATCAGCACCGTCGATGACCTCAAGACCGTTCATTTGAAAGTCGTCTTGACCCCCGACTTCGGTAGACCCAATTCGGGCTGTACCCGCTCCCCCAGTGACGTCCACAAAGGGCTGGAGTACCTCGGCTGCGATGAGATCACTGCGTGAACCGTTGTGAGGCGCAATTTCGGGAATCGAGATTTCCGCTACTTCCGGGTTGATTCGAAAGCCGGTGATGAACAACGAGTTGTTCGCTGGGTTAAACGCAATGGCATCGCCAGAAAACTCGAAGCTCTCGACATCGGGGGCAGCAAACGAACCTGAATACGTAACGTCCACCTCGCTAAGCGGACCGGTTGTTACTGAGCTAGGGACCTGTGCATCTGCCTCGTTGTCGTCGGCAGCGTTCTCCTCAACACCATCGATGCCGTCCTGGTCGGTCACATCGATCGTGTTCGTTCCAGCGATGGAATTCAGCTGACCAAAAATGAAGAACCCAAGGCCTGCCACAAGCGCCAACGCCGCAGCGCCGCCAGCCATACGAGCGCGTTGGGTGCGTTGGCCAGCTCGAGCCTTGACCGCATCGAGTGAGCCCTCACCAAAGGTGAAGTCATCTTCAGCAGCATCAAACATTTGGCGTAGATCGTTATCCATCACGCACCTCCGTGCCGAGCACAGTCCTTAGCTGAGAGAGTCCACGTGCTGATCGGCTCTTCACAGTGCCCTCGGAAATTCCGAGCGCATCAGCGGTCGCCGAAACAGACCAGTCACAATAGTGTCGCAGCACAACGACCGATCTTTGGTTCGCCGAGAGCGTATCGAGGGCCTTGAACAGTTCGTCCGCTGGGCCAGCGGACTCCACGCCACCAACGAGCGGCGCCGCCTGCATGGCGACCTTCTCCTCGCGGCGAGTTCGACGGAACGCTGAGCGTTTCCAGGATTTACCCCAGTTCGCTCCCGCCCGATAGACCCAACCTGCAGGGTTCTCATAAGCACCGACTGTCGACCAACGTTGGTATGCCCGAGCCATGGCTTCGTCAACAGCGTCCTCTGCCAGAGAGGCCGATCCCAAGGTGTACGCCAAGGCACGGCCGATTTCGGCGCGATGCGTTCGGTAGAACTCGTCAAACCCAGCGCCCCCGGGGGTTTCATGGCTACGCAGGTCAAGTGCGTCATCGCTCGCGGCTCCAGCAGTCCCAGAGCCCACGTTGGATGGTCCGAGCAGGATGTTCCAGTCGCCGGCTGGTCCACTCGGCTCACCCCCTTCTCGCATAACTAAGTTTGGCGCGCACATACTCATTTGGCCAAGCCCTCCGGGGCACCCCGGTGACCACGCTGCGGCCAAATGTGGCATCTGCTCTCCAAATAGTTAGTGAAGTGGGCTGTTCGATTCGTTCCGCGGCACAACCCAGAAACACAACGCCACCGCCGACCCATTCGGTTCCATCCGTTCCGATATTTGTTTGAGCACGTTCGAAATCGACCACAGCCAATAGCCAACATCATGGTGAAAAGCGGCGGTGGCTGAGTCTCTAGGCCCGCCTAGCCAGATCGCTAGATCGTGTCCGTCCAGGCCGCCCAAACTCAGAATCGTCGACATGGCTCCGATAGGCATTGATTCGATCCGGAGGCGGTTCCATGAGAATCAAACCAATTTTTCACTGCGCTATTGCTATCGCAACGTTGGGCGTACTACTGACCCCTGTTGCGGTGCAGGCACAAACAGCAGATGAGACAGTCGAGTCGACGGGTGAATTTGTTGTCCGGGCGCGAGGCGATATCGGCGACGAGATCATGCAGCTCCGGATCGATGGTCAGCTTCAGGAAGAGTGGACCGTTGGACAAGACTGGGCCGAGTTCTCTACCTCGCTCGACGCCAGCACGTCCCTCGATGACGTCGCTGTTGGTTTCGTAAACAACGTACATAGAGACTTCGACCGGAACCTTTTTGTTGACTGGGCTGAAATCGACGACGATCGTCGCGAAGCCGAATCGGGCAACGTTTGGTCAACCGGCAATTGGACCTCGGAAACGGGTTGCACCAGTGGCCCAAGCACGAGCCAGACCGTCAATTGCGGTGGTTACCTCCACTTCGGTGGGCAACCAGACGGCTCGGTAATCGTCGTGCACTCCATTGGAGCATCGGGCAAAGAGAACCTTGAGCTGCACATCGACCAGTCGGCACGTGGCACACACCGATCTCGTACATCGGGAAACATCTATTCCCCTCTCGCAGAACTCGGAACGTCTACCTTCCTACTCGCCGAGACAGTGACTGCTGACCAAGTCAGGGTTGCCTTTGTCAACAACGGAATCTCCGAAGGGATCGACCGCAATGTCCGCGTCGATTTCATCACCATCGACGGCCAAACCTTCGAAACCGAAGACCCCTCTGTCGAATCACTCGGCACCTGGTCAAACGGCGCCCGATGCAACCAAGGCTTCTTCGAAAACGCCGTCCTCGCCTGCAACGGCTGGTTCCAGTACGCCGAGGCCGGAGCCGGCCTGCCAGACCCTGAGCTCCCAGACCCCGAACTCCCCGATCCAGAAGAGCCAGCCAACGGCTCCACCATCACCATCAATGCGGAGGGCGACACCGGCGAAGAAACCATCGAACTCCGCATCGACGGCACCACCGTTGAGACCTACAACGTCACCAAAAACGAAGAAAACTACACCTACGTTTCCCCCACACCCATCTCGGCCAACGACGTCCGCGTCCACTTCGTCAACGACCTCCGCCGCAACAACAACGGCGACGACCGAAACGTCGCCATCGACCACATCACCATCGACGGCCAAACCTTCCAATCCAACGACCCCTCCGTCGAATCACTCGGCACCTGGTCAAACGGCGCCCGATGCAACCAAGGCTTCCACCAAAACAACAAACTCTTCTGCAACGGCTGGTTCCAATACGCCGACACCGACATCGAAACCCCAGACCCCGAAGTCCCCGAGCCTGAAACGCTCACACTCGACATTGAGGTCCTCGCCGAGGGCCTGACGAACCCGTGGGGCCTTGGATTCTTGCCAACGGGCGAGTTGCTCATCACCGAACGGCTCGGCCGCTTTCAGCTACTAACCAACGACGGACTTTCCGAGGTAGATGCAGATTTCAGCAACCTCGGATCCGGGACATCGGGGCTGCTCGGCCTAGCGGTCGACCCGGGCTTTGCCACGAACCGCCGGATATACACCTGCCAGGGGCAAGCGTCCCCGAGTAGACAATTAGTTGTTGCGTGGACCCTCTCCCCCGATCTCACGAGCGCAACAAGGCTCGAAAATCTCGTCGACGTGAGTCGCATTAATGCCCACTCCGGTTGCCGTCTGAGGATCGACGACGCTGGATCTCTCTGGGCGACCTTCGGTGACGACTTGTCCTCCACGGACGCTCAAGACCTCTTGTCGCTCAACGGCAAGATCCTCCGTATCGACCGGTTCACTGGCGAAGGCCACCCCGACAACCTCGTCGATGGGCCACTTCGCGACTCCCGGATCTACAGCTACGGCTATCGCAATCCACAAGGCATCAGCTTCCATCCAGTCACCGGCGACGCCTGGATCTTCGACCATGGCCCCGACATCGAAGACGAGATTAACCGTGTCGTACGCGGCGGGAACAGCGGTTGGAATCCGGTCAACGAATTTGATCCGGCGTTCTACGACGAGGATGGCCGGTCAATGACCGATCCCGATCTTCCCGATAGTTTCGAGGCCGCATGGGATTCGGGAGACGAAACCATCGCACCGGGGAGCATCACCTTCCTATCGGGCGAGCAATGGGGCGAGTACAACAACGTGCTCGCTATGCCCGTTCTCAAAGCCGAACAGCTACGACTCTTTCGTTTCGACGACGATGGGGCGCTCATCGATACCTTCACGCCACCAGAACTTGACGGCTCCGAGTTCGGTCGCCTGCGTTCGTCTATTACTGGCCCCGATGGCGCCCTTTATGTATCGACATCGAACTCTGGATTCGGTGATGACGACCGTCAGCAAGATGTACTGCTACGGATTACGCCAACCAGGTAGCACCGCAGAGCTGCTGGCAATCCTAAAGGTCAGCGCTCACAGGCATGGTCGAAGCGTCCGCCTGTCGCCCATGACCGAATCACGTAGGTATCAGCGGATGTACCCGCCGCATCCATGAACGTTTGTGTGTTCGCCGGAGTGGCAAGCCATTTGCCGTTCTTGCGAACAACCGCTACCCCGCCAACTGTCCACTCCAGCTCAACGCCGCCAGCAACCGATGTTGCGGTGCAGGTGGCGGTGGGGTCTGGCGTTGGGGTTGTTGGAGTGCCGGTGAATTCACAGGCATAGTCGATGACCGCTCCGCCCAATGGCCGATTGCGGAGAACGTAGGTTGCGTCTTGCGGCGGATTCGTGTCAACAAACAATGTTGCTCCGGCCGCTGCAGTAACAAGCCACCCTCCGTTACGGCGGATGACGTTGGTCCCATTGTCAACGTCCCATTCGAGGCTCACGGTGCTGCCAACGAAGGTAGCCACGCAAACCGCAGCTGGAACCTCTGGGTCTGGGTCTGGAACCTCTGGGTCTGGGTCTGGAACTTCTGGGTCTGGGTCTGGAACTTCTGGGTCTGGGTCTGGAACTTCTGGGTCTGGTGTTTCACCAATCCCGCACACGAGGTCGACGCGTTCGGTTCCGGTGTACACGCGCACCACATAGGTCGACCCCGGAGACGGCGAAGGATCGGTGTAGGAGGCAGTTCCCTTTGGAAGCGTCGCCAACCATGCCCCGTTGCGACGAATCACTGGATCTCCGTCCAAGGACCACGTGAGGTCGTAACCAGAACCATTGGACGTCGCTACACAGTTCGTCTGATCTCCGGGTTCATTAGCTGGAGTCTCTGGTGGCGGTGTTGCATTGGCGCCACCGCCATAGAACGGATCGCCTGCAAAGGTTGTAAAGGCAGCCTGGCTCTCGGCCGAGCTTTCAAATCGCCAATCACAGTTGAAACCACCGGTGTCAGCGTTGATATTGAAGTACGCCACCGTAGTGAACTGCTCGTACCCAGGTTGAGCGAAGAGCGCCTGAGCATTCGTGAACCACTGCGCCTTGCGGGTTGGGTCGTTGCTATCTTCGGCCGACCCAAACTCGGTGAGCATGAGTTCTTCATTTGGATGCGCAAGACCAAACGTGCGGAAGTCCGCAATGATCTCGTCGAGTTCCATCCAATCGGTGTTTGTCCAGTCGCGGCAGTCGTACCAGTTGTACGCGTCGGTGGCGATTGCCTCGACCCACTCATCGCCCGGGTACCAGTGGTTTGAGTGACGGCGATCCTCTTCGGGAAGTTGGAAGGAGAAGTCGGTCATGATCCACGCTCGACCGAGCAGCTCAACGCCCTCGTCGTCGAGCACCGTCATAAAGGCCTGCCACGCAGCAATGAATTCTGGAGCGGTTCCGTGCTCCAGATTCGACGCGGCCTCGGGCTCATGATGCAGGGTGATCCAGATCTGGTCTTCGTACGGCTTTAGCGCCTCTGCCCAAGCAACCATGTCGTCGTGCAGCGGGTCTCCTGGCTGCGCATCGGCGATATCGCTCCATGCAATTCGGCCGTCATCAGTTTTTGGTTTGATCGAGAGCATCACGGTGCGGCCGTCGAGTGCGGTCAAATCGCTGTTGGTTGGAAAGGGGTCATCCCAGAAAGCGAACGTACGAACAGTGTCGACCTGTCGCCCAAGACTTTGCTCGGCCTCGATAAGTAGAGGTGCCTCGTCGCCACTTACCGAAAGCCCAAATTCGACCTGCCCGTCAGCATTGGCGGCATCAACGGCTGAAGCGCTGAGAACAACAAGCAACGCAACAGCGAGCACACCCGAGATAACCGGCACCGATGCCGGGATAATTGACCGCAAACTCATTCTTTGTCGCCTCATACAACAAAAATACCACAACGTGCAGGATCCTGCGCTAAGTCTGATGCCTTATTCGACACACTCGTGACCAGCGCCAAAACGTAGAGAGCCCCGGGCGATCCACACAAAGCAAACCCCCGGGGCACGTTCTACAAACTCGTTGGTTGCTAACCCTTCAAACGGGTGTTCTCCGGATCAAATGCCGAACCAGTGCCCACAACGGTGCAAGGGAAGAGCTCATTCATGTACATGACCTTTAGCTGGGTGCCAGGCGCTGCGTACGCCGACGGCACATAACCAAGCAGCAAGTTCTTGCCAACGCTTGGACCGTAACCAGCCGTTGTTACACGACTCACGCGTCCATGGCTATCAACAATGCGCTCGCCATCGACGGTCACGATTGGTTCGTTACCACCCATCATCCAACGCTTTTGGCCCTTGCTGTCGGTGTTGTCGTCAACGGTAAGGGTGACCATATGAGTCTCAGGGTCGCCAGCTTCACGAGCGGCCAAGTATGCCTCTTTGCCAATGAAGTCCGCAGCCTTCACCTTTGGACGAGCCAAACCAGCTTCGATTGGGTTGTACTCGCTCTCGAGCTCTGCGCCCATGAGGCGGTAACCCTTCTCGATGCGGCCGGTAACGGCGTACACGCCCATGCCTACTGGTCGAAGACCGTGGTCGCCGCCGGCTTCCATGATGGCGTCCCAGAGTGCAGGCCCCTGATCCCAACCGGTGTAGAGCTCCCAGCCGGTGTCGCCCACGTAGGAAACACGGAACAGCGTTACGGCAATACCCGCAACCGTGATGTTCAGAACCGAACCGTACGGGCTTCCCTCATAGCTGAGGTCTGCATCGGTGAGCTGGCTGAGGATCGCTTCGGCCTTCGGGCCCCACAAACCAAGCGTCGTGGTGGTGCGGCTCAAGTTCGTAAACGTGACCGACTCGTCTTCGGGCAGGTACTTCTTGATCCAGTACTCGTCACGACCACCATCGAAGGCGCCGGTAACGATGCGCACGGTGTCTTCGCCCGTCTGCATCATGGTGAGGTCGGAGTGGAATCCGCCGTCCTCGTTGAGCCAAGGGGTGTACGCACTTGTGCCGATGCCCTTGCAAACCTTGTTGACCGCGAGGTACTCGGCGAAGTCACAAGCTCCTGGACCACTGAGCTCAAACACCTGGAACGCACTCAGGTCAAAGAGACCAGCGTTCTCACGCATGTTGAGGTGTTCGCCGTTGATGATTGGGCTCCACCAGCGGTTGTCCCATTCAACTTCACGCTCGGAAAGGCCGTAACGCTCGACGAGATCCGCATTCGAGTTGTACCACTGCGCACGTTCCCAGACACGGGCCTGGAAGAACATGGCACCCAGCGCCTCTTGGCGGCTGTAGTACGGCGATTGCACCAGGTTGCGTCGACCAATCCACTGCTCTTGAGGATGGACGATGCCGTAGGTCTTGATGAAGTGTTCGTCGGCGCGGTTGAACATGTGCTCTTCGACGCGCTCTTCAGGATAGAAGCGTGCAAGGTCAGAGGCGTGCGGGTCGATAACACGGGGGTAACCGTGGGTCATCCACTCGGCAACGACCTGGGCCATGCCCGGGCCTTCCTTGACCCAAACCGCTGCTGCGGACCACAGGTTGCGAACCTCAACAGTTTCGCCGAGGCATGGCATTGCGTCAGGGGTAAGCGACAGCAAACCATTGATGGCGTACTTGATCTCGGCGTCACCGAGGAAGTCCATCAATTCGATAGCGGTTTCCATTTGGTCATCGAAATCGTCCGGGGTGAACGGCATCTCGGTAGGGGTGAGCGCTGCTTCTTCGTTCGATGGGATGTCGTCTGGGTGATGCAAGATTGCACGGTGACCATAGGAGCCAACCTCCATGCTGCCCGAGCTCTGACGCTCGTAGGTGAAGGTGTCCATGTCACGAACGATTGGGTAACCAATCTCGTTGTTGGTCTCGGCGAGGATGTCCATCGGGCCAACGTCGGCCATCTGGTGAACCGCAGGCACGAGAGGGATGGTGGCGCCGGCCATGTTGGCGACCCGGTTACTCCACACACCACATGCCACCACGACATAGTCGGCTTCGATGCGGCCACGACTCGTGACAACAGCGCTGACCTTCTTCTGACCATTCGGCGCATCGACGGTCTCGACATCGTCGACCTCGGTGTTGGCAAACACCTGAAGGACGCCCTTGTCCATTGCTTCGTTGCGGAACAACGTGCCGGTGTCGAGTGAATCCACAACGCTCACCGATGGGCAGTGGAAGCCGCCCATGATGACGTCTTCGTTGATAAACGGAACAAGCTTCTTGACCTCAGCTGGGGTCAGCAATTCTGCTTCGACACCCCACGCCTTTGCGCTGGTCATACGGCGATCGAGCTCGTCCATGCGTTCTTGGGTACGGGCAACTTCGATGCCGCCAGAATCAACGGAGCGATCGAGGTCGCGGTACTGGTTTGCCGACTGCACACCGAGGAGCGCCATCTCCTTGTTGTGATCAACCGGGAAGATGAAGTTCGACGCGTGGCCGGTGGAACCGCCAGGGTTTGGCAGCGGGCCCTTGTCGATGAGGACGATGTCCTCCCACCCAAGACGGCTCAAATGGCCAACGAGGCACGAACCAACAATGCCAGCACCGATGACGACCACATTGGCCTTCGTCGGAAATGCCTTTTCACTAATGTCACTCACTGGGTGTCCCCTATTTCTCCGAGTTGCTTCGTGCTCAACGTTGAGCACGGCACAGAACCTGATACACGACTGATATATCAGCCGTGTATCTCAGGCGATGATAGGCGTCACCCGTCACATTCGCAAGCGTTCTCCGTCAGCAATCCTTGTCCCCGTTGGTCTCACGCAAAGATGCGTTCACTCACTTCTTCGGGAACTAGAAAACAATGGCGCCAACGCCATGGGCAAAAACGGCAACCACCGAAGCAAGCGTAAACCACACCCGGCGACGTTCTCTGCCCTTTAACCAAAGCCACGTCGAGTACGCAAGCATCGGACCTGCGGCCATGAGCGCCTCAAGCGGATACCTGTAGCTGAAGAAACCCGCTCCGCCAGTTACGCGGTTCGCTCGGTACTGAATAGCCAGATAGAGAAACGCTCCAATCGCTCCACCAATCGCCCAATCAGGCGAAGACCGATAACGACGAACCAACGCAACCAACGAGGTCGCAACAAATGGCGACGTCCAGAGGACACCGACCCGAACGTGGATCAGAGACAGCACGAACCGTTCACCAACGGTGAGCAAGGACGCGCTGGCGAGCCGATCGGCAAAACCGCCTGAATACCCGCCCGTTATCGAATATGAACCGAACACGGCGTTGTTGTAGGCAAACAGCGCGATCAATCCAAGTGCTGTTGTTGCTCCCAAGACCGTGACTTGTCGAATCGATCGACGCGAAACAGCGATCGCCAAACCAATACACGCAGCGATCACCGCTGTGTGCGGCCGAACCAAGGCAGCGGCACCAAACGCCAACCCTGACAACGCAAAACGATCACGGGAAGCTAGATACGTGCCCGCAGAAATGAACATCATGGCCGGACCGTGCTGCCATAGCCGGTCCGCCGCAAGCGACCACGCCGACGTCCCGAGCCCACCCACCACCATCGACAGCAACACGTCCCTCTGCGGCATCAGTGGCAAGAGCGTTAAACCAAAGAACCACGCGGCCAACGCAACGCTCAAAGATGCTGCAACCGTTGCGGGAGCGAGGGTATTCGGGTTCGCGAACGTGATCTCCTCACCCGAGGACAACGTAAGATCGAGGTCATCGTAGGAAGTGTCAAAGAGATAGAACGGCGCTGCCCACAACGCCGTGCCGGGTGGATACTTCGAGGTCGTACCGTTTGGTGTCTCCTCAAACCAGGCAAGTTTGCCCTGGTAGAGGGGGTTCGCGAACCCCTCAAGCTCCTCAAGAATTGGATCTTGATCATCGGCAAACGCACGGGCCTGCGCCGCGTTCGTAAACGGATCAGTCCCGTAAAAGCCGTTGTAATGGCCAGTAGCCAAAAAGAGCACGAACATAGCGAACGCAACAGCGCCCACCCACCTAATCTGTACCCCAACGTCTTCCTGTGTCTGCACAGGAACCACCAATTCCGTCATGGTTTACTCGTCGGCCTAGCCGAGAGCGAAATGAGATTTGGGTCATGAACGAAAGCGCCAGCGAGCCTAGGAGAGTATTGCTCCTGCTGCGTGGGTGAGGACCGCAAATCCTGCCGCAAGCCCGAACCACAATTTGCGACGTTCTCCCTCACGCAACCACAGCCACGTGGAGTACGCAAGCATCGGCCCGGCCGCCATTAACGCCTCGAGCGGATACCGATAACTAAAGAAACCGCTACCGCCGGTCACCCGATTCGCCCGGTACTGAATGATCAAATACAGGAAGGCACCAACAGCGCCACCAATCGCCCAATCAGGCGAAGACCGATAACGACGAAGCAACGCAACCAACGAAATCGCAACAAAAGGCGACGTCCAGACAACACCGACCCGCAGATGCACGAGCGACAACACAAGCCGTTCACCCAAGATGTACAACGACGCGCTGCCAACCCGATCGGCAAACCCAGCGTCGTAACCGCCCGCTATCGAATACGCGTCGTACACAGCGTTGTTGTAGGCAAATAGCGCGATCAACCCAAGTGCTGTTGTTGCTCCCAAGACCGTGGCTTGTCGAATCGATCGACGCGAAATAGCAATCGCCAAACCAATACACGCCGCGATCACCGCCGTATGAGGCCGAACCAAAACAGCAGCACCAAACGCCAACCCTGACAACGCGAAACGGTCGCGGGACGCAAGATACGTGCCCGCAGAAATGAACATCATGGCCGGACCGTGCTGCCATAACTTGTCCGCCGCAAGCGACCACGCCGACGTCCCCATGCCACCCACCACCATCGACAGCAGCACATCCCTCTGCGGCATCAAGGGCAAGAGCGTCAAACCAAAGAACCAAACAGCCAAGGCCACACTCAACGCCGCAGCAACCGTGGCAGGAGCCAAGCTACTTGGGTGCGGAATCGTGACCTGTTCACCCGATGACAACGCAAGGTCAACAGTCTCGTAGGAAGTGTCAAAGAGATAGAACGGCGCCGCCCACAACGCCACCCCAGGCGGATACTTCGAGGTCGTTCCATTGGCGGACTGGACGAACCAGGCAACGTTGCCTTGGTATTGGTCCGTGGCGAATCCGTCATACTCTTCGAGAATTGAATCTTGGTCGTCGGCAAACGCTCGCGCTTGCGCCGCGTTCGTAAACGGATCGGTTCCGTACAGCCCATCGTGCCTGCCTGTCGCGTTGTAATGACCAGTCGCAACAAAGAGAAGCAGCAGGGCAAAAGCGAGAACGCTTACCAAGGTGATGTTCGCCTTAGCCTCTTGCTGCACCTGCGCAGAAGCGGTCATTTCCATCATGATTTATCATCGACCTAACGAAGAACGAATTGAGAACACCGGTACGCCCAAACCAGCAATACGGGTTGCGGGCGACTACGCCGCTTGCTCGAGCATCGCCTCATCAAAAACCGCTGCATGGCCATTGGCACGGCGCACGGTCTCGGGAAGAGCCTTCACGATTCGCTTCTTGCGAGAATCGAGCGAACCGAGCATCTCTTCGATCTTGGTGCGCACCATTTCCATATCGCTCAGCTGCTGCACATCGAGACCCGCATCCTCCAGGTCGAACGATTCGAGAACCTCGCGGTACTTGTGCCCCCAGCCAAAGACCAACGGCGGCACCTCTGCGGCCAACGCCGAGATCATGCCGTGAAAGCGAGACGTAATGAGCATGTCGGTCATCCCAATAACGACACGAAGCTCAATCGCCGAAAGCTCCTGATCAACAAATACAAAGCCATCGTTGGCTCCAACACGTTGAGCAATATCGGTGCACAACGGAAGGTCATTGTTGTGCGTCTTGGTGAGATCGCCTCGGTAGGAGTGAGGGATCAAGACAACCATGTGTCCGTCAGCCAACAGCTCGTCAATGACCGAGGTAACCAGGCGGGCATAGGCACCAGGACCTGCTGTTGCGTCGAGCTGTGCACCCGCCACCTGACTTGGACAAACACCGATCTTTCGCTGGGTCGAGCCGCCGATCGTCTCATAGAGACCTTCAACGTGAACAACCGACTCTTCGTTCGGCGAGATAGCAAAGGCGAGATCGACGCCGGGCACGACGTTGTCCAGATTCAACTCTTGCAACATTTCATAGGTGGAGTGGCCGCGAGCAACGATCTTCTTCATCCTCGGCAGGAACGCCTTCGCCACGAGTCGGTTCAGACGTCCTTCGAACGGGCCAATTGCTTGTGCGCACTTCACGATTGGTACGCCAAGCACCAACGCTGGGAGCAAGGTCGCAACGTTATAGATCAGAAATTTCTCGCGGCCGTCGCTGAACGTGATTCCGCCTTGGTCCAAATACAGGTCCGAACCAGCAATGAACTCAACCGCAGGCTCTACCCGGTTGATCAACGGACGAAGGAACGGTGCAATCCGGTAGAGCACAGCGAGCGGAAAGATCGATGCAGCGAGCCGGATCGGCCGCGCATCAAGAATCTCCACACCCTCCGACGCCAACCGCTTGTCATTGGCTGGATACATGCTCAGCAAACCAACACGATTGTCGCCATCTTCTAAGAGCTGCAAAGACGCCTCGAGCATCGATGAGGCACCTTTGTTCCCGTAAAAGGCTGACGCAATAATCGATACTTGTTTCATGACTGGAACTCCGGAACTCGTTGAGTCTGTGCGTCTGGATTTGTGCTTCGTTCGGGGTGCAACCAGCGCCGTACAGCGAAGAGCGCACCCACGAGTATGAGATCGGCACCAGTAGCGACAATTCGAGCGCTTATGGCCAAGGCAATCGCTGTTGTTTCGCCGATCGTCTGTCCAACCAAGGCCGTAATGACCGCTTCTCGGACTCCCAAACCGCTCGGGACCATAAAGGCCAGCAAACCAAGCAAGCCCGCCAAGACATAAACCGCACCGAACGAAACCACATCTGATCCGGAATCAACCGCCCCGAATTTCCAGGCGAGCAGCACAAAGCCAAGTGCGTTGATCACGCGGGGAAGAACATAAATCGCCTGAAACTTCATGGCCTTCGAGGGAGCGATGGTGACACCGGGAAGTTTCCCGGCGAAACGGCCCGGTAGCCGACTAAAGAGGTACGGGGCGCCAATAAAAAGCACCTGCACAACAACGATCACCAGGAGCAACGGTGCGTACTGCTGACGTGTTTCGGGAAACAACACCAGCACTGCTGGCAGCCCAACAATCAGTGACGCAGACAGATGAAAGAGTGTCTCGTACGCAAAGGACGAGGTCACGACCGAGGCCCGGTAACCCTGCCGGTTCCCCCACAGCACCTTGCCGCCGAGCGAACCAAGCTGGCCGGGTATGTACTTCAAGAGCCACGATTGGACATGCACCGCAGCGGCACTACGCCGGCTGATTGTCTCACCCGTGAGCTCTGCCAGCAGCGCCCCCCAGAGCAATCCGGAGATCGGCACGGCAACAACAAACAGGGCAAGCGCCAACCCGTCGGCCCAGGTAGGCGTCCAATCAATCGCCCAAATTGCGTCCCAGTTGGAGCGGACCGCAACCGCGAGGTACACCAAAGCAATCATCGTCACGAGCGCAGAAATACCCACTCGCAACATCGAACCATTGGTTTGGGTCTGGCTGCTAGCCACTCGACTCAGCCGACTCGGATCGGATTCGGTTGTAGTGGCGGAAGGTATCGAGACCCTTCTTCTGTGAGAACGCAATCTCCCCTTCGGGATCGGCGTAACCAACAGCCATCAACATGATTGGTCGCTCATGCGTTTCCAGGCCAAGGCGCTTGGACATCTTGCGTTCAAGCGGCTCAAAGTCAGGCCAGTTGATTGCGCACGACGCCAAACCAAGCGTCTCGAGGGCAAACATGAACGACATTGCGGCCAAGGATGTGTCGACATAAATGGCATGCCGGTCTCGTGGACTGAAATAGTTGTCGAGCTGACCAACCAGCACCACAATCACTGGAATGTTGTCCGAATAGCCACCCGTTCCAAACGGGATGCCTGCGATCTCATGAGCAAGGTCGGGCTCATCAAAGACCAGAAATTCATAGGGCATACGGTTACAGGCCGTCGGGGCTTGCCTGGCCGCCATCAATGCCTTGTCGATAAGTTCGCGTTCTACTGGCTGCTGGCTAAACCATCGGATCGATCGTCGCCGCTCGCTCAATGCGAGAAAATCCTCATACTTCACCGGAGGCGTCTCGTCCCCACGGAGATACGGAACACGCGCTGGCTCATCATCGTCAGCCAGAAAGAGATCGTTGTCGGCTTCGGAGGCCATCAGCTGGTCAAATGCCTGGCGGTGCGAGGCAACCTCGGCCCGTCCTTGCGAACGAGCAAAATAGGCGGTGAGTACGTCGTGTGCCCAACGGATCTCGTCGCGATCAATCGCTGTCTCCCCAGCGGACAGGCCAGCGAGCGCAACCGCGTAGAACTCAATGGTCTCGCCGATGTAATCGAGGGCAAAGACGGGCCGCTGAGGCCGCATCAAAAGACCCTTCTCCAAACGGTGCGTATTGCGTCGCAACGCCGGTGCAGAGTCCTGCACCGTCTTCAGCTTTGCGTAGTACGCCCGTTGGCCAGCAACAACGGCATGCTGCTCTCGACTAAAGCGAACGGGTGCCACCGTATGGAACACATGGCTGGCAACACGTGATGATGCTGCGGTCTGAGAGACCTTTGACTGTGCAGCCTCGTACGTTCGGCGAACACTTGGTTTGGCCAAGAGTTGGTTGACCAACAGCTTGGCCCGATGGAGAGTCGACATGTTGAAGACCCCTACTTATTCGCTGGCTCAAGGTCACTGAGCTCGGATGGGCCGTTGGGAACAGCTGGCAACGCCTCGTCGAGCGTGCTGGGAGCAGCGGGTCCTCCAACGCTTCTTGGACTCTCGAGGAGCAAGTAATCGGGCGCTATCGTCTGTTCGATTTCGATGCTCCGCACACGCTCAAGTGTTCGTTGGGCGACGACCCGGAGGTTACGAATCATGTCGGCGAGCACCGCAAGCGCCGCCATCTGAAATGCTCCAGCGAGCAGGATCGACGCAATGATCAGCGACTGTATGTGACCCGAGCGTTCGCCGTTGAGAATCCAGTCCCCAAGAAACGGTGTGAAACCAATGAACGACAGGAGCATGAGGAGCGCCGAAATCAACCCAAAGAATTTCATTGGTTCATAGGCGGCAAAAACGCGGGTGATCGTGCCTGCGTTGCGGCGAATGTAACCCCAGGTTGAACCAAACAACCGCGACTCACGCATCTTGTCATTTGTGCCTACCGGAACGTTTGTAATGGCCGTACGAGACCGTCCTGCCTGAATGATCGACTCGATGGTGTAGGTGTAGGGGCTCACGACGGTGAGTTGGAGCGCCGCCTGTTTGCTATAGGCCCGGAAGCCCGATGTGGTGTCGCTCACGGCGGCACCAGACGCTTTGTTCACGACCCAGCTGCCGAGCAGTTGAAGCTGCTTCTTGACGGCCGAGAACTCTTGCACCGTGCGGACATCTCGGTCCCCAATGACCATGTCGGCGGTTCCTGCCACGAGCGGAGCCACGAGCTGCGGGATTGCACCGGCGTCGTATTGGTTGTCGGCATCGGTGTTGACGATGTAGTCAGCGCCAAGCTTAAGACTGGCGTCCAGACCGGCCTGAAATGCGGCAGCCAAACCACGGTTCTGCGGAAACTTCACCACATGATCAACGCCGTGGGAGCGGGCGACCTCGATCGTTGCATCTGACGAACCGTCATCGATGATCAACCATTCGACAACGTCGACCCCTGGCACCGAGCGAGGTAGCTCTGCTAAAGCGACAGGAAGCTGTGCTTCCTCGTTCAGACAGGGAATCTGAATTATGAGTTTCGTTTGGGATTTCGACATCTAGATCCCATCGACCAAACACGGCCAAAACCAAGGCCAACGGCTCTGCTATGCACCCGCTGAAACGCCCGCCTGCGGTGGAGATGACCCATTGAAGGCACGTCGCTGATATTCGCTGGCGATTCCGCTTCGCCACAACTCCCTGATAGACGTCTGATATATCAGGACCTACTATAGAGACATGAGCACGATCGACAGCACAGGCGACGAACCTGATTCCCTAGGCGAACAGGCGTATATGGCACTGCGCCAAAGGATCGTGCGTCTCGATTTCGCTCCCGGCGATGTGCTCCGCGAAGACGAACTACAAAAGTCTCTCAACCTCGGCCGTACCCCAATCCGTGAAGCACTTCAACGCCTACAACGCGAACACTTCGTAACCGTCATCCCCCGCCGCGGCATGTTTGTATCGGGAATCGAAGTCGAGGAGCTCTCGATGCTCTTTGAAACCCGAGCGGTCCTCGAGCCATACGCTGCGCGGCTCGCTTCGCTACGTGGGACTCCCGACGACTGGGATGAGATGGAAGCCACGCTCGCCCGCACCACCGAAACCGGTCTCAACGACGAGGACCAGCTCGCGCTCGACCGCCGTTGCCATGAGATCATCTGGGCGGCCTCGGGCAACCGATTTCTTCTCGACACCCTCGACATGCTCTACGCGCAGAGCGATCGCCTTTGGCATCTCTACCTCGCCGACGTGTCCAACATGCAGCACGCTGTCGATGAGCATCGAGCCATCCTCGACGCGCTGCGCTCGGCAGATGGCGACACGGTCGCCAGCCTCGTCGAGACACACGTGCAATCCTTCGACACCCAAATTCGACAGGTCGTCACCGCGCGCCTCGCTGCGCCGCTCGAACAGTGACAAGACCGGCCTTGCCTGCGCTATTTAGCACTATGCACCTTCATTTCGCACCTACCAACGCTGCTATGAAGGCGATCGGCCGCAGAAGACCTATAAAGCTCAGCGCTGAGGCGTCGACAAAGAAATGTGGATGCAAACGAAGAAACCAAACCTTCCGGTTGGTGGTTTCCCGCGCGCATTACGGCGTATTTCCTGATCGTCGCGGCGTTATCGCTCAGTGTGCTTTCCATGCTCGGCCTTCGCCAGATCAACACCATCAACGAAGAGAACTCGAGCATTCGCATCGATCGTGCCGGGCGCTCAGCGGTCACGCTCCTCGACGAACATCTGACCGGCAGCAAGATCGTCGTCGACCCCCAGGGTTCCCCCAACGCAATCGTGCTCGCCTCCGACAATGGACTCATTCCGGGAGAGCATTGGAACACGCTCCTCGACACCATGGGAGCGAGCAATCAGGGCGCAGCGAACCTCTTCAGTTACAACGACGAAACACGATCCTTTGATCGATTCGCGACCACCTTCCACAGTCCCGACGGAGACCGCGTCGGCAACACCCAGGTCGAGCCCGGCCTGATCGTCGCAGGCCACCCTGCGTACGACTCCATCGCCGCTGGCAACGCTTTTGTCGGCGAAGTTCCTGTGGCCGGGCGGTTACGCCTTGCCTACCTCACCCCAATCGTCACACCCAACAACGACATTGCTGGCATCCTTGCCGTCGACGTTGGATGGGTAGATGACCTCAACCGAATCGCCGACGAAACCGCCACAAAAGCCATCGCCGCAACAGGACTTCTTCTTGGCGCCGTCGCTATCTTCGGTGTGCTGGTCATGTTCATCTCTTTCCGACCTCTTCACCGCCTAATCCAAGTTGCGCACGCGCTCGGCACCGGCGGCAGCGACCGTTCCATCGAACTCACCGGCCGACGCGACGAGATTGGCTACCTCGCCAAAGGACTCGCCAAAGTCGCCGACCTGCAAGAAACACTTGCACATCAGGCATACACCGATGCCCTCACCAAGATCGCGAACCGAGCCGCACTCATTCAGGAGCTCGAACATCGATTCGATGTCGTCTCCACGGGCCAACCCGAAGCCGGGTCCTTCGCGATACTCATCATTGATCTCGACAGCTTCACGGACGTCAACGACCGTCTCGGACACCAAGCTGGCGACGAGCTACTGATCGGCGTTGCCACTGCCCTGCAGTCCGCTCTTCGACCAGGCGAGTTTCTTGCACGCCTCGGCGGCGACGAATTTGCCTTGCTTTCGGCCACCGACCCCAACATCAAATTCGCCGCATCTGAGCTCGCCCAACGCGTGCGCTCCAGCGCCTCGGGCGTATTCAAAACCAGCGCTGGCGATGCTTACGTCACCGCAAGCACTGGCGTCGCCCTCATCCCTGAGCATGGCACCACATCCCACGAGGCCATGACCCACGCCGACCTCGCCCTCTACGAAGTAAAACGTGCCAGTCCTGGCAAGGCCTTGATCTACACGAACGAGCTCTCTGAGACGTCCAATAGGAATGCGTACCTCGTCTCCGAGCTCCGACAAGCCCTAGCTAACGGCGCGTTAAACGTTGCCTACCAACCGCTGTACAAAACCGACGGAAACATGCGTTCGCTCGAAGCGCTTGCCCGCTGGAATCACGAGATCGACGGGGATATCTCTCCCGCTGAATTCATTCCGGTCGCCGAGAACGTCGGGCTCATCGATCAACTCGGCGCTTGGGTCCTCGAAGAGGTCTGCCGCCAGATCGATGAATGGGCAAATGACCACGACAAGATCCCCATCGTTTCGATAAATGTCTCCATTCTTCAACTTCGCCAACCAGACTTCGTCGCTGGTGTAGCCAATCTCCTCGATCGCTATCCCGCAGCACGCGGGCATCTCTGCATCGAGCTCACCGAAAGCGTCCTTGTTCCTCACAAGAGCGAGTGGCACCGGTACGTCCTCGCGGCTCTCTCCCAGATGGGGATCTGCCTCTCCATCGACGACTTCGGCACTGGTTACTCCTCACTGAGCTATCTCCATCAGCTCGCCGTCGACCAAGTCAAAGTCGATCGGTCCTTTGTGGTTGCCGCGGGCCAGAACGAACGGCAAGAGAAACTGCTCGCCAGCATTGTCGGCATTGGAAAGAGCCTTGACCTGTGTGTTGTTCTCGAGGGTGTCGAAACACCTGAGGAGCTCGCCCTCGCCGAGAAACTTGGCTGCGACCTCATCCAAGGATTCTTGCTCGGCAGGCCTATGCCTCCCTATGACGTGGCCAAACATTTCGGGATAACACACCCGTACTTCGCCGCCAACCAAAGTCTCGCTGCCTAACCCACAACGTCAAAGCGGCACGATCATGAATTCTTACTTGTTGGATTCACAAATGGTGCCTAAATTGTTGGAACGACGAATGTCCTCACCTGGTGGAAGGCGCTCGTCGTTGGCGGGCAATTGTTTGATCAGCGGCGACAAACTTGTACTTCGTTGCGAAAGGCGTAAACGCAACCTCATATGACTCCCTATTCAAATACTGCTGCGGCAACGGACAAACAGGTTACTCACGACCAACGTTCGCTCCTTCGTGCAATCACCATCTATACAGAACTTCTGACCCTCGAGCTCGAACAGCAGGACACAAATCCTCGCGACGTTCAGCGGCTTTGTACGGGCATAGTCGACGCTGCCAAATCACTCTCCTCCCATTCTGAGGGAGCGAATTAATGGCCCGCAACACCTCCATTGCACGTACCCGGGTTGCACGCGCCTCAATTGCACGCGCTGGCGTCACGTTCGTTGCTGTTGCACTCATCACGTCGGCAATCGCGGTTGCCATTGGCCTGACGCTCTCACCGAAGTTGGCCGACGAAGACGCGATACTCGCCGATATGAACACGATTGTTCGCTCGGCGACGGACGAGGTTGTTGCTCACACCGAGGACTTCTTGCTCCCAGCGGTCCGCACCTCCGATTACCTCAGTGCGTTCATCGCCGATGGTTTTCTTGATCCGTCAGGGCCAGATGTCCAACGAGCGCTGCTCAGCATTCTTCAGTCGAACGACCTTTTCGAAAATATCTTTGTCGCTGATACGGACGGCGGATTTATCTTCGCAAGCCGTCTCGTTGAGGACGATGAGGCCACTTACTCAACCCGGAGAATTTCTTTCCCCGGCGGTGTCCGCGATGTCGCTGTGTCCTCCTATGACAGCGATATTAACTTGCTGGCCACCAGGCTTGAGCCAACAGATACCTTCGACCCACGACTGCGTGTCTGGTACAACGCTGCCCTCGAATCAGATTCGGGAGTATGGACAGACCCGTACATGTTCTTTACCAGTGGCGTACCTGGAGTGACACGAGCATCGCCCGTGCGCATCGACGGCGAAGTAGAATTCGTGGTCGGCGTCGATGTCGACATCGCTGACCTTTCGACATTTATGGCAGAGCGTGCCCCCAGCCCTAACGGCGCAGCGTTTATCGTCAACAAATCACACATGATGGTGGCTTACCCCGATGGCGTCGAAAATGACGGCCAGCTCCGTTTGGCCTCCGAAGTAGACGATCCAGCCGTGCAGTTTACTTCAGCGACAATTCAAGACCCCACTATCGGTGGCGGCAACAACCGCAACGAACTTGCGAGTATCGACGGACAATCTGCGCAGTTCGTCTTTACCGAGCTCGAAACCAACAATGATTGGGTTGTTACCGCGTGGGCTCCAACGTCGGACTTCCTCGCCCAGATCCGAAACACCCAACGCACCAATACCGCAATCGCTCTCGGCCTGGTCGTCTTCTTGATAGAGCTACTCGCATTGGCGGTTTGGGCACTTCGGCGAGCCGTGAGAAACCAAAACCTCCTCGTCGCCAGCGAGGCCACAACCAAGCAAGCCTCCGTCGAGCGAGACCAAGCCGAAGCCGAACTCGCCGAAACAGTCGCACAACTTGCGACATCAAACCAAGACCTCGAACAGTACGCGTATGCCGCTGCCCACGACCTCCGCACCCCGTTGCGCGCCATTGGCGGATACAGCGAACTCATTGGTCGCGAGGTTGACTCAACAACGGTCGACCTTCGACAGGTCAAAGCGTGGAGCGAGCAGATCGTCGCTGGTTACGACCGCATGGGTCGCACTATGGACAATCTTCTTGAGCATGCCCGCATCTCCCAAGACGCTACCGATCTAGGCGACATCGATTGCATCGACACAACACCGGTAGCTCACGCCGTCATTGCTGATCTAGCGCCGACTATCGACAGCATTGGCGGTCGTGTTTTAGTAGGAGATTTACCGCTGTGTCGGATCGACGCTGTCCAGCTCCATCGCATATTTCAGAACCTTGTCGAGAACGCCATTCGGTTTCGCGATCCAGGTCGACCGCTCGTTGTCCGCATCGACGGGACGAGCTGCGACGAACAGGTCCGTTTCAAAATCGGCGATAACGGCGTTGGCATCTCCGGTAGCGACCGAAAGCGGATATTCGAAACTTTTAGCCAGGCACACGAATCAGCGGGCCTCGGCCTCGGGCTGTCGCTCGTGCAACGGATCGTCCAGGACCGTAAGGGCACGATCAACGCCGAGTCTGAGGTCGGGGAAGGGTCTACCTTCGAGGTCATCCTGCCGAAGCTCCAGCCAACGTGCGTCAAGTAACCCGAATGGCCAACGAACGAACCACGCAGGTGCTGCTCATCGAAGACGAACTAGCCGATGTCGAATTCACTCAGTACGCCTTTGACCGAGGACATCTGAACCATCGGCTAACCGTCTGCACGACCGGGCAAACCGCCATCGAAACACTCCGACAGACGGCCGGCACACCGGATTTTCCCGAGCTGATCCTGCTCGATGTGAACCTGCCGGATGTGTCTGGCATCGGGCTTCTTGCCATGATTCGATCGGTTCCGGCAACCAAGTTCACCCCAATCATCGTCCTATCGACCTCGAAGTATCCAGACGACGTACAGGCGGCCTACGAACATCACGCAAGCGCCTACGTGCAAAAGCCGCTCCGCCTCGCTGGCTTTGAACAACTCGTGAAGTCAATCGAACAATTCTGGTTCGGACAAGCAATCTTGCCTGGCGATTCTTAACACCCTCTGCGAGGTTCAGACTTTTTGGAAGACTCGCATCACGACGGGCTGGGCAAACCAAGAACGGTCGCCATGCAACGTGCCTTGCGCCTCAAACGCCTCAGCGACCTCGCCGCTCACGACGTCAAAGACGGCTCGGCGCCTCGGATCGATGTCAACAACGGTGCGTTCCAGCTCATCGAGATCGCGGTATGAGTAGCTCGTTGTATATCGGAACTGCTCGGTCTCGATCATCTCTTTGGGCATGTCGTTATCGAGTGCCCCTTGTGCCTCTGCTCGCACCACAGTTTCATCATCGATCAACTTGTGGGTTTCAAAACCTGGGCCCTCTGCGATTGGTTCGAGCACCGCAATGGTGCCTCCAGTGCGAAGAACACGAGTTGCCTCGGACAGCGCAGCAGCCTGGTGCTCGGCAGGCACATGGTGCAGCGAGTAAGAGAACACCACAACATCGGCCGAAGCATCATCGACCGGCAGGTCTTGCCCAACCCCATCGATATAAGCCTCAGGGTGGTCTGGCTCTGCCTCAATGGCTTGGGCAATCATTGGCGCACCGCATTCGATGCCGATCGGGTCCGCCCCCTTCGACCGTAGAAACCGAACGAGCCCGCCGGTGCCCGCTCCTACGTCGACAACGCGCTTTCCTTCTAGCTCGACATGAGCCGCAAGCCTGTCGTGGTTTGAGGGCAGGTCCCAAAGTGGTGTCATAGCGTCCATCGTCTCAGAAATCTCCAACGAACAGAACCCTTTCCTTGCGCCGACCGTCACACCCCTGTATGTTCCACCATGCGGAACGTTTCCATGATGCGGAACGTCCCGGTAAAGCTTCACCAAATCGCTAGGGACCGAGCATCTCGCTTCACCGTACACGCTGTGAGGTGCGACCTCTTCGGCCCTCACAAAACGCCAAAGGCAGACTATGAGCTTTCCATCAGACCTCGAGATCGCACAGGGCGCAACGTTGCTCCCTCTCACCGAAATCGCCGAGAATGCCGGCATTCCGCTGGAGAACCTCGAACCGTATGGTGTTGGTGCGGCAAAGATCCAGCTCGAGGCCATCCCAAAGATGTCGGACCGCCCCGACGGTAAATACGTGGTTGTCTCGGCGATCACACCAACGCCACTCGGTGAAGGCAAGACCACCACCACTGTTGGTTTGGGTCAGGCGTTCCAGCACATTGGCAAGTCGGCCACGATTGCTATCCGTCAGCCGTCGATGGGCCCGACCTTTGGCATTAAGGGCGGCGCTGCGGGCGGCGGCTACGCACAAGTGGTTCCTATGGAACTCTTTAACCTGCACCTCACCGGCGACATGCATGCCGTCACAGCGGCACACAACCTCTGCTCGGCGATGCTCGACGCTCACTTGTACCACGGCAACGAAACCGGCATTGATACGAACAACATCACGTGGCGTCGTGTGCTTGACGTCAACGACCGGGCACTACGTAATTGTGTGATTGGTTTGGGTGGCCGTCTCGATGGCATCCCACGCGAAACTGGCTTCGACATCACCGCAGCCTCCGAAGTCATGGCAGCCCTCGCACTCGCCACATCCCTGCAAGACCTCCGTGTTCGAATGGGCCGCATCGTGTTGGGTTACACCAAAGACGGCACGCCAGTAACCGCCGAAGAAATCGGTGCGGCCGGCTCTATGACGGTCATCTTGCGTGAAGCCATCAAACCAAACCTGATGCAGACCCTCGAAGGCACCGCAGCACTGGTCCACACGGGCCCGTTCGGCAACATTGCGACTGGTAACAGTTCGATTGTGGCCGACCAGATCGGCATCAAGACCGCCGACTACCTGCTCACTGAAGCTGGCTTTGGCGCCGACATGGGCGCAGAGCGGTTCTTTAACATCAAGTCCCGTTACTCGGGCATGGCCCCCGACGCTGCAGTTCTCGTTGCAACCGTTCGAGGCCTCAAAGCACACTCGGGCAATCACAAGATCGTTGCTGGCAAAGACCTGCCACCAGCACTCCTCGAAGCAAACCCTGACGAAGTTCACCAGGGCGGCGACAACCTTCGCAAGCAACTTGAGAACATGCAGATCCATGGAGTGACCCCCGTTGTTGCGATCAACGTGTTCCCTGGCGATCACGATGTCGATCTCAAAGCAATTCACGAGATTGCCGAAGAGTACGGGGCGCGTGCTGCGGTCTCTACCCACTTCTCCGACGGCGGCCGTGGCGCAACCGAACTCGCTGAAGCTATTGCCGAAGCAGCAAACGAAGAATCCACCTTCAAGCTGCTCTACCCCGATGACATGTCGATCCGCGACAAGATCGAAACCGTTGCCAAGAAGGTCTACGGCGCTGATGGCATCGACGTCTCCCCCGCCGCGGCGAAACAGATCGACAACTACGAAGCAAACGGCTTTGGCAACTTGCCCGTCTGTATTGCCAAGACCCACCTGTCAATCTCGGCATTCGCAGCCCTCAAGGGCGCACCCACAGGCTGGGTCCTGCCCGTACGCGAAGTACGAGCATCGGTCGGCGCAGGCTTCGTTTACCCAATCTGTGGCGACATGCGCACCATGCCAGGCCTCGGCAAAACACCAGCCGCTCAGAAGATCGACATCGACGAAAACGGCAACATCGTCAACCTTTCTTAGCTCGACACTTCCGGTCGAGATCCCCGAAAGCGTGTGTAGCCACTACGCAAGCCCTCTGGAGCTCGACACTTCCGGTCGAGATCCCCGAAAGCGTGTGTAGCCACTACGCAAGCCCTCTGGCTTCGCCAGAATCGTTCAATGGAGAACTAACCCATGGCTTTGTTTGGAAAGAATGATGACGGAGGCGCTGCTTCCAATGAGGCATTGGCCTACCGCCGAGACCTTGTGGAGAACATGGTCTTTGAACTCATCCCGTTGAAATCGGTCGACGCCGCAATCGAGGCGCTCCCAGCGAACTCGTTGGTCTCGGTCACGGCTTCACCGGTCAAAGGTCTCGACACCACCATGGAACTCACGGACCAAGTCCGTAAGGCAGGGCACCGCCCTGTGCCTCACATAGCGGCTCGCCTCGTCGAGGATCCAGAGCACGTTGCAAAGATCGCCAAGTGGATGAAGACCGAGGGTTACGAAACCCTCTTTGTCGTCGCTGGTGATGCCGAGGAGCCCGCTGGCCCCTATGAGGGCGCACACGCCTTCATGAGCGATCTGTTCGCTCAAGACCATGGCCTCAAGACAGTCGGCATCACGTCATACCCCGATGGACACGCACTTATTAGCAACGAAATCCTCCACGAGCAGCTGCATGCAAAACAAGCCTTGCTCAAGGAAGCTGGTGTCGACGGCTGGGCTTCCACCCAGATGTGTTTCGACACGGACCTCATCACCAGTTGGTTAAAGGAAGAACGCGCCGCTGGATTCGAACTGCCGGTGCATCTTGGACTGCCAGGCGTGGTCGACCGCTCCAAGTTGATGACCATGGGCGTTCGTCTAGGTGTGGGTGCCTCACTACGTTTCTTGAAGAAGAATCGTGCTGCGGTAACCAAGCTGCTCGCACCTGGATCCTATGACCCCAACGACATTCTTGATCCAATGATCAATGACTTGTCCGACCTCGGCATTTCTGGTCTCCACGTCTTTACCTTCAACCAGGTCGAGGCCACGGAGCAATGGCGTCAGTCGGTGATTACTGACTCATAGGTGGTCTCTATATGATCGGGCACATCAGTCCACTCATAGGCAGAGTTGAAGACGTCTGCAGGCCAGGTTCGCGCAGCGAGGCTGCGGGCTTGATCGAGTTCGAGTGGTCGACCCAAGAGAAATCCCTGAAACAGGGTGCACCCAAGCTCGGAGAGTATTTCGAATTGTTCTTCCCGCTCAATTCCCTCGGCAATCACCTCGAGGTTTAGCGCTCGCGCCAGTGCCAGAATCGCATGCACGATTGCACGACTCTCCGGCGACCGGTCCACGTCGCTCACAAAGTCCTTGTCGAGTTTCACGATGTCGATTGGGAACTCACGAAGGTGCGACAGCGAAGAGTATCCCGTACCAAAGTCGTCAACAGCAATCTTGACGCCCCAGGTACGGAGCTGTTCGAGGCGTTTGCCATGCTCGTGCAAGTCGCGGAGCAATGAGGACTCCGTAATTTCAAGCACGACGGAGCGGGGGTCGACAGAATGCCGGCGCAGCATGTCGAGCGTTTCCTGCACAAAGTCAGCCTTCTCTAACCGTTCGGCCGAGACGTTGATCGCCACGACGCCGAGCTGACGCCCTTGGCGGCGCATGGTGGCCAGCTCTTGACAGACGTGGTTGAACACCTCTTTGTCGAAATCGCCCATAAGGCCGTACTCGCTCGCCACACCTAAGAAGTTGTTTGGTTGGACAAGGCCAACTCCCTCGCGATGCCAGCGACCCAACGATTCAAAACCGAGAAGCGTGCGGTTCTGGTCAAATTGCGGCTGGAACACCGCATGAATTCCCGAGCGGTTCTTGATCGACTTTTCCAAGTCGATCTGGATCATGCGCTGGTCATCGAGAATTCCGCGGAGTTCAGCGTCGAAGAAGCGATAACTGTCTCGCCCGTTCCGCTTGACCTGATAGAGGGCGAGGTCGGACTCCTTCAAAAGCTCAGAGCTCTCCGGGATTGGTGCGTCTATGAGCCGGGCCGGTGTGAAAGCCGCACCGAGACTCAAGGAGGTTGAGATGACGGTGTTACCGAAGCTGAAGGGTTCCCGGATCATCAAGGACAGCTCTTCAACAAACGCGTGCATCTGAACGAAATCAGCACCCGAGGTAACAATGAGGTACTCATCGCCGCCAAGGCGTCCAACGTAGCCCTCAAAAGGAGCTTCTGCGGCAACGTTGGTCAGCCGGTCCGAAATGCCACAGAGAAGGTCATCGCCCGTTGGATGCCCAAGCGTGTCGTTGATCTCCTTGAACTTGTCGATGTCGCAGTAGACGAGACCGATGCTTTGACCACTAGCGACAGCAGCATCGAGCTTGCTTAAGACAGCGCGTCGACTCCACAGCCCCGTGAGTGCATCATGGTCTGCCTCATAGCGCAGATGACTTCGCCGGCGACCCTTTTCCAAGGCGAGGCGGGCAAGATCTTGAGCGAGCGTCACGATGTGATCTCCTGGCTCTACCCGGTCGATGCCTAGGTTTGCTTGCAACACCAAACCAGGATCGGTGGCGGTGCGAGGAAGAATGCTCCATGTCCGGTCGACGGTTTCGTCGTCGAACAAGTCGTCGGTGATGATTCGAAATTGCGTGCCTGGGTATTGCCCAGCGAGGAGTTCGATGATGCTGTTGAGAATCAGACCGGTATCGGCGTCGCCAGCAATCTGTTCGAGCACCTGTGCCTCGCCTTCGCGAAAGAAGCGCTCGCTCGATGTGTTCCCAGAACTATCGGTTTCACGTTCCTTGAACCTCAAACGTTCTTCGTAGCCCTTGTCAATCTCTACGCGGGCATCGGCGATGGCCTGATGCTGGCCCACAGTCCACAAGCCAGCCCCAAGAAGCAGAACTCCCAGTACCGGTATCGAAATCTGGGCAGACGCAAAAATCAAAAGCGAAGAAACAAGCGTGACGACGACGACGACCACGATGACCCCGGTACGAGACTCTTCATTCATTACCGTTCATATCGGCAGGTTTTAGTCAGCAATAAGTGCTAAACCTTGCAAATTTGGCGAAGTATGTGCCGCGCATCACACGTAGCGGTGTTTCATGATACGGTACTGTTCCACGATGCGGAACCGAAACTGGTTCCCAACGTGACTCGATTACCGCATTACTGCCCGTTCGAAGGAAACCTAAATGAGCGACGAAGAAGAAATCATTCTTGCCGATCTCCCCGACGATGAGCTCACCGCTCAGATGCATGACGATCTCTATGACGGTCTCGCCGAAGAGATCGCCGAGGGAACGAACATTCTTCTCGCACGTGGCTGGTCTGCCGACCTGGTCCTGAACGACGCCCTTGTCGAGGGAATGCGTATTGTTGGCATCGACTTCCGAGACGGCATTCTCTTTGTCCCCGAGGTACTCCTCGCAGCGAACTCGATGAAGGCTGGCATGTCCATCCTTCGTCCGCTCCTCGCCGAAACCGGCGCCGAGCCCATTGGCAAAGTCGTCATTGGCACCGTCAAGGGCGACATCCATGACATTGGCAAAAACCTCGTCGCCATGATGCTCGAGGGAGCCGGCTTCGAAGTCATCGATATCGGTATCAACACCGACGTCGACGAATACATCGAAGCGCTCGAAGAACACAAGCCAGACATTCTTGGCATGTCGGCGCTACTCACCACCACCATGCCTTACATGAAGGTTGTCATCGACACCCTCAAAGAGCGCGGCATGCGCGACGACTACATCGTCCTCGTTGGCGGCGCACCGCTCAACGAAGAATTCGGTACCGCAGTGGGCGCAGACGGCTACTGCCGTGACGCCGCTATCGCTTCGGAAATGGCGAGCAAACTCGTCGCCGAAAAACGTGCCGCCTGATAGACCCCTCGACGCCGCTGCACCGTCAGGGCGTCCAATCCGTCGCCGAGTCCGCTCGTCGACCAACCCTGACACGGAGGCACCTGTGAGTGGACGACGACGCCGAGGCGGCGCACCAAGCCTAAAGATCATCAAGTGGCGAGATATCCCCGCCCAAGTAAACGGAACGTCGGGCGACCAGAAGGTCCAGGTCGAACTCCCCCATCGCTTTCAGGCGGCAATCGATCGCGCTGCAATGATTGCGGGAGCCAAGGGCGCAAACGCATACATCGCCGAGATGGGCCAAGAAGTGCGTCCCCTCGAAGGTGACGACGTCGAAGCAGCTGTTACCACTCTTGTCGCCGATATCGAAGCCGAGTTCACGAAAGACCGACTCAACGAATTCGTCCGATGCGGCGGCTTCCACCCTGACCACAACGAACCCCTACCAAAGCAATTGCTCGAGATTGACGAGGATCCTTCATGACCGACACCGTTATTAGTTCCGCAAGCAAAGAGGTCGTTATTGGCTTCGGACGCCCGTTTGTCATGATTGGCGAACGCATCAATCCCACGGGCCGCAAGCTGCTTGCTGAAGAGATGAAAAACGGCGACTTTAGCCGGGTGGTTGCCGATGCCATTGCCCAGGTTGAAGCCGGCGCACAGATGCTCGATGTCAACGCTGGCATTCCTCTCGCCGACGAACCAGCGCTGCTCGTGCGGGCAATCCAAGAAGTACAAGCCGTCACCGACGTGCCGCTCTGCATCGACTCGTCCATCGTCGAGGCGCTCGAAGCAGCCATTGCTGTCTACGAGGGCAAGCCGCTCATCAATTCGGTCACCGGCGAGGAAGAGAACCTCGAACGTGTACTGCCGTTTGTGGCCAAGCACGGCGCAGCCGTCGTGGCAATCTCCAATGACGAAACCGGCATCTCTGAAGACCCAAACGTTCGTTTCGAAGTAGCGAAGAAGATCGTCAACCGAGCCGCCGACTATGGCATCCCGGCTTCCGATGTCATCGTCGACCCGCTGGTCATGCCAATCGGTGCAATGGGAACCGCTGGCCGCCAGGTCTTCGAACTCGTTGGCCGTCTGCGCAACGAGCTTGGCGTGAACACCACGTGCGGCGCATCAAACGTCAGCTTTGGCCTCCCTGGTCGCCACCACATCACCGGCAACTTCTTGTCCATGGCGATCGGTGCTGGCATGACGTCGGCGATCATGAGTCCGCTTCACGAAGAGGTGAAGAACTGTGTCATGGCCGCCGACGTGCTCAACGGTCACGATCCAAACTGCGCTGCCTGGATTGCGGCCAAACGTGACCCCAACGCTGGCGGAGGCGCTGGCGGCGCACGCCGTCGTGCCGGTGGCCGCAAGCGCGCGTAAGCTCCGCTTCCTATGACGAATTCGGTTCGCGTCGTCTTTACCCCTTCGGGGCGCCAGGGCGACGTTGAACGCGGAACAAACATCCTCGATGCGGCACGCGAACTCGGCGTCGACCTCGACACCGTCTGTGGCGGCCGCGGTATCTGTGGGCGCTGCCAGATCGTCCCTGAAGTTGGCGAGTTCGCCAAACACGGCATCACGTCTTCGGCCGACAGCATCAGTGAACCTGGACCTAGCGAAACCACCGAGTATCGGGGTAACCGCCCGCTCGGCTCTGAACAGCACCGTTTGGGCTGCCAGGCACAGGTTTCGGGGGACCTCGTCATTGATGTCCCTCCCGAAAGCCAGGTGCACCGCCAAGTCATCCGCAAACGCCTCGAAGTTGCCGACATCGACCTCGATCCCGTCACCCGGTTGCACTTCACCACGGTTACCGCACAAGAACTCGACACACCACGCAGCGAGCTCAACCTGCTGAGCGATGCCCTCGCTCTGGATTCGGACCTGCACGATCTCGTCGCGCCACTCGCCGTCATCCAACAGATCCAGAAGGTACTGACCAAGGGACGTGAGATCACCGTTGCGGTTCGCGACGGTAACGAAATTGTCGCTGCGTGGCCGGGGTACCACGACTCGCTCTATGGCATCGCCGTCGATATTGGGTCCACAACAATCGCTGGCCATTTGATGGACCTCAGCACGGGCGAAGCCTTGGCAACCAATGGCCGCATGAACCCCCAGATCAAGTTCGGCGAGGATCTCATGAGCCGGGTCAGCTACGTGATGATGAACCCTGGCGGCGAAGTCGAACTCACCAACAGCATTCGCGAAGCGCTCAACGAACTGGTCGGCGAACTCGCCGAAGAGGCCAGCGTCGAGCGCACCGACATTCTCGAGATCGTGCTTGTGGGCAACCCCATCATGCATCACCTCCTGCTTGACCTCGATGCGGTTCCTCTCGGCGGGGCACCCTTTGCGCTCGCCACCGATGGAGCGGTCGAAACACCCGGCTCATCGATCGGCATCGATTGCAGCGAGGCCACCCGGGTCTATGTCCTGCCATGTATTGCGGGCCATGTTGGGGCCGACACCGCAGGCGCGATCCTGTCGGAACGCCCCGACCAGTCAGACGAATACCAGCTGCTTGTCGATGTGGGCACCAATGCCGAGATCGTCCTCGGCAACAGCGAGCACCTCCTCGCGGCTTCCTCCCCCACTGGGCCCGCTTTCGAGGGCGCACAAATCTCGTCGGGTCAACGTGCAACCGTTGGCGCCATTGAACGGGTGCGTATCGACCCCGAAACGCTCGAGCCCCGGTTCAAGGTGATCGGTGCTGATGCGTGGAGCAACGAACCTGAATTTGCCGAGCAGACAAAGAAGATCACCATCACCGGCATCTGCGGATCGGGGATCATCGAGGTTGTTGTCGAGATGATGCTCGCCGGTGTTATCTCGGCCGACGGCGTTGTCGACGGCACTCTGGCCGAGCGCACCGATAGCGTTGTCGCTGACGACCGCACGTTCCGTTATCTCTTGCATGCGGGCGAGCCGGACATCTTTGTTACCCAGAACGACATCCGTGCAATCCAGCTCGCGAAGTCAGCGCTCTACGCCGGAATCAAATTGTTGATGGAGAAGCGGGGCATCGACCACGTCGATTCGATTCGTCTCGCTGGCGCCTTTGGCAGCCACATCGAACCCAAATATGCCGTAGCGCTCGGCCTGGTCCCCGATTGCGACATCGACAAGGTGTCTGCAGCGGGAAACGCCGCTGGCGCAGGAGCCGTGATCGCACTGCTCTCGGGTCGCTCGCGTCGCACCATCGAAGCGTTGATCCCCCAGATCACAAAGGTCGAAACCGCGACCGAACCCAACTTTCAGCAACACTTCATCGAGGCAATGGCGATTCCACATGCCACCGCCGAGTACCCACACCTCAACAACGTAATGCCATTACCCGAACGCCGATTCGCCCATGCAGCGGCTGCAGGCGGAGAATCAACAGGCCGACGCCGAAGACGCCGCACCTAATGGGGACAGGCCCCGCCGTTCTCTCGGCTAGCGCCTCGTTCACTAACCGCCTTTCAATTCCGATTTTGATTCCGACAACAACAGTTACGAGAAGTAGATGACTGAACAAGATGCACCACGTAAGGGCCGTCGTAGCGGTGGCGGTAGAGCGGGCCGTCAGGCGGCGCGAGCAGCGAGCGGAGCCGAGACTCAGGCGTATCTGACCCGAGCGCTCAATCCCGTCAGCGTCCTCGACGAGGAAGGCCTGGCGCTGATCGAAGCAAACGCCGAGATCATCCTCAGCGAGATCGGCATTCAGTTCAACGAATACCCCGGTGCGCTGAAACTGCTCAAAGACGCAGGCTGCACCGTCGACGGCGAAATGGTGTATTTCCCCAAGGGGCTCGCACGCAAGATCGTGCAAGACAATGCTCCGGCCGAATACACCCATCACGCACGCAACCCGTCACGCAATCTGCAGATCGGCGGCAAGAACACCGTCTTTGCACCGAACTACGGCTCGCCCTTTGTCACCGACCTCGACAACGGTCGCCGGTACGCCACGATCAACGACTTCCAGAACATCGTCAAGCTGGCCTACATGCTCCCCCATCTCCACATGAGCGGTGGTACCGTCTGTGAACCCGTCGATGTGCCGGTGAACAAACGCCACCTCGACATGGTGTACTCCCACCTCACGTACAGCGATAAGGGCCTCATGGGTTCGGTTACCGCGCCGGAGCGAGCCGAAGACTCCGTGGAACTTTGTCGCATGGCCTTTGGTGGCGATCTTGAGAACAAGACCGTGATGACGTCGCTCATCAACGCCAACTCGCCGCTCGCGTGGGACGCAACGATGCTCGGTGCTGCCGAGGTCTACGCCCGCAACAACCAAGCCTGTATCATCTCGCCGTTCATTCTCATGGGTGCGATGAGCCCGGTGAGCCTTGCTGGCCTTGCTGCTCAGGCTCTTGCCGAAGCGCTCTCGGGCATGGCCTTTGTGCAACTCGTGAACCCCGGCGCTCCGGTCATCTTTGGCACGTTCGCTACCTCGATGTCGATGGCAACGGGTGCACCTACCTTTGGCACACCAGAAGGCGGCCTGGCCATCTACGTCATGGCTGAACTCGCTCGACGGGTTGGGGTGCCGTTCCGGTCCGGCGGCCAGTTCACGGCATCGAAGTACCCCGACGCGCAGGCCGCATACGAATCGGCCAACTCGCTCCTTCCAACCATGCAGGCCGGCGTGAACTTTGTGTTGCACGCTGCTGGTTGGATCGAGGGCGGTCTCGCTATCTCGATGGAGAAACTCATCATGGATGCCGACCAGCTCGGCATGATGGGTGTCTACGCAAAGGGTGTTGACCTCTCCGAGAACGCCCAGGCCATGGAGTCCTTCCGGCTCAACGATCATGGTCAGCACTTCCTCGGCACCGCCCACACGCTCGCCAACTTCGAGAACGCCTTCTACCGCAGCTCAAACGCCGACAACAACAGCTATGAGCAATGGACCGAAGACGGCAGCACCACGGCTCCCCAGCGCGCCAACGCAACCTGGAAGCAGATGCTCAACGACTACGAAGCACCGCCTATCGATTCGGCTTACGTCGAAGAGATGGACGAGTTCATTGCCAAGCGCAAAGGCGAAATGCCTGACGGCATTGGATAATTGCTCGCTGTCTGAGACGCTGCCGCAAACGTCGAACGCTGAAGCTACGGTCTATGGAGAGATCTCCTACATCTGACAGGGACCAATCCATGAACGTACGCATCGAATCGGACACCATTGGAGACATTGAGGTACCCGATGACAAATACTGGGGGCCCAGACTGAACGAAGCCTCGCGAACTTCCCCATCGGCGGCCAGAAAATGCCGATCGAACTCATCCGGGCGTTCGCTCATCTCAAGAAGGCCGCAGCGTTCGTCAACGTAGAGACCGCAGGTTTCGATCAGGACAAGGCCACAGCCATAACGCAAGCCTGCGACGAAATCCTTGCGGGCGACCTCGACGACCAGTTCCCACTCGTTGTATGGCAAACCAGCTCGGGCACCCAGATCAACATGAACGTAAACGAAGTTGTCTCCAACCGGGCGACCGAGATCATGGGAGGGGACTTCCGCAAGGAAAAGCTGGTCAAAGCAAACGACGACGTCAACATGAGTCAGAGTTCCAACGACACCTTCCCCACCGCCATGCACATTGCGTCGTACGACGAGATCGTCGCCGAAATGCTCCCACGGGTTCAGATGCTCCGAGACAGGCTCCATGCAAAGTCGACCGAGTTCATGAAGGTCACTAAGACCGGCCGTACCCACCTGATGGATGCAACGCCGTTGACCCTCGGCCAAGAGTTCAGCGGTTACGTCACACAGCTCGATCGTGGCATGGCCGCAATTAACGACTCACTGGTTCGATTGCGCGAACTCGCCCTCGGCGGAACCGCAGTCGGCACGGGACTGAACACCCCTCCTGGCTACGCAGAGAACGTTGCGGCCAAGATCGCTGAGCAAACCGGCCATCCCTTCATGACCGCAGAGAACAAGTTCGAGAGCCTGAGCGCACACGATGCAATGGTCGAGATCAGCGGTTCCCTGCGCCGCCTCGCGATCAGCTTGATGCACATTGGCAATAACATCCGCATGCTCGCTTCAGGTCCTCGCACGTCGATTGGCGAGATCACCATTCCGGCGAACGAACCGGGCAGCTCGATCATGCCAGGCAAGGTCAACCCAACTCAGGTGGAGGCACTGACGATGGTCTGTGTTCAGGTCATTGGCAACGACAGTGCCGTTGCCGTAGCGGGCACCCATGGCCAGTTCCAGCTCAACGTCTTTAAACCAGTCATGGCCTTCAACGTGCTAACCAGCGTTCAGCTGCTCGGTGATACATGTCGGAGCTTTAACGACCGTCTGGCTGTGGGCATCGAGCCAAACCATGCTCGCATCGAAGAACTCGTCAGCAAGAGCCTCATGCTGGTAACTGCGCTGAGCCCCACAATTGGCTATTACAAGGCCGCCGAGATCGCACAGACCGCGAATAGCAATGGCACAACGCTTCGTGAAGAAGAAATCGCACTCGGCTACCTCAGTGCTGAAGAGTTCGATGACATCGTCGTCCCTGAAAAGATGGTCGGCGATCTGCCGAGCTAAAGCGGACCCAACTTCTCGAGAAAGAGGACGGGCCCTAAGAAATGGCCGGGCCTAAGAAACGGTGAGGTCGGCTGCGCCAGACTCGGTGTTGACTAAGCGCGCATTTGGAAGATCGTTGTCTTCGGCCCGGCGTTCGATCTCGTTGGATGGGTAACCAGCAGATAACCAGCGTTCACCTATGCGATCTCCAATGACTTCGATTGGAACGTTCAGCCACACCGTCAGGTCGAACAGCTGACGCAAGGAACTCCACGGCGTGTGCTCAAGCAGCAGATAGTTTCCTTCGGTGATCATCACGTGGTGATCCGAGGAAATGATCGATGCGCAGTTTCTGGAGAGCTCGAGCGCTCGATCAAATACCGGCACGGATTGCTCGATGCGGGGAGAATCTCGAAGTGCCCGCAAGCTCATCTCATAGCTCGCAACATCGAAGGTGTGTGGGGCGCCTTTGCGTAACAGGTCGCCACGTTGGGTCAGAATCGAATCATCGAAGTGAAAGCCATCCAAGGCAAGCAGGCCAGCCGTGTCACCCAGCGCATCTACAACAGCGGCAGCAAGCGTTGACTTTCCTGAAGCAGGAGCACCGGCGATTGCGATGATGAAGCGGCGATGTGACGGCAGCTCTGACGGCAACGAATCGAGAATGCTGGCCACGGCTTCTTCTTGACTATTGGCGGCCATTGGCTATATCCCCTCCGAATCGTCGATCTAGGTAGCGATCAGCGTAGTCCGAGCGCATAACACCGTTAGCGTTGATCCAGTCCGGCAACCGGGCGGCAGCTGAAATCACGGAGATCACATGAAAATCGGTTGGCTGGCAAGCCACGAATCGAACCAGCCCGAAGAATTGATTCACCAAGCCGTTCTCGCGGAGAACGTTGGCTTCGACGTCGTCTTCGCCTCGGATCATTTCCACCCATGGGTCGACCAAGAATCGGCATCGGCGTTTGTTTGGAGCTGGTTCGGGGCTGCCGCAGCGCTCACCGAACGGGTCGAGTTCGCAACGTCGGTTACGTGCCCGCTATTTCACTATCACCCCGCAATGATTGCTCAGGCAGCAGCCACCGTGGATCGCTTGTCGAACGGACGATTCTTCCTTGGCGTCGGAACGGGCGAGAACATCAACGAAGGACCACTCGGTTTCACCTTTCCCGGATACAAGGAACGCATTGCTCGCATGGGCGAAGCGCTCGAGATCATGCACCGACTCTTCGATGGTGAGAAGGTCGATTTCGACGGTGAGTTCTATACGTGCGACAAGGCCAAGCTCTACAGCCCCGCCCTCTCTGAAGTGCCGATCTACATGGCCGCAGGCGGACCAAAGTCGGCCGCATTCGCTGGCCTTCACGCCGACGGAGTTACCACATCGGTGAGAGTCCCAGCAGACACCTTGGAACGCGTCATCATTCCGTTCCGCCAGTCTGCTGCCGAGGCTGGTCGCGGCAAGCTGCCAATCATGTGCACCCGCTGGGTCGTGTGGGCAAACAATGACGACGAAGCATGGGAGTCGCTTGCCTCGATGCGCGGCTTGCGTGCGCCGGGCCGCCTCGAAGCGGTCGACCCAATGGTGCTTCGCCAACGAGCCGACGAAATGGACCGCGACGAGATCTTGAGCCAATACACCGTTGTGTCATCGGTCGATGAACTCATCGAGGCTTACACACCCATAATCACCGACATCGGCGCCGATTATGTCTCGGTTCAAGTCGCCTCTGTAGACCCAATGGCAACGATCGAGATGGTGGGCAAAGAGGTTCTTCCGGCGTTGCGAGACCTCACGCCAGCAGAGCTCTAACCAATCGCCCCGCCGAGCGCCGAGCCAATGACGAACGTTACGGCGCAGGCTCCCGCGGCCCAGAGCACTTGGCGTAGAGCGGTGCGAAAGATCGAGCGTTCGGTGAACACGGCGAGCATGGCGCCCACTGCGGCTGCAGCGATGAGCCCAACCACAACCGACAGGACCGTGGCCGCTGACCCATCGAGCAAGAACCATGGGATCAGAGGGATCACGGCGCCGACGCCGAATGCCAAGAACGAACTAGCTGACGCGCCAATTGGGTCCCCGATGCCATCGGGGTCAACGCCGAGCTCTTCACGGGCGTGAACTTCTAGGGCAACCTCGGGGTCTGCGTGCACGGCCTCGGCAAGTTCGAGCGCCTTGTCGGCGTCCAATCCACGCTTTGCGTAGATGGCTTGGAGCTCGCGCAGCTCACCGTCGGGGTTGTTCGCCAACGACTCTCGTTCGATCCGGAGTTCCCGTTCGATGAGTTCGTTCTGCGCCTTCATCGACACGTACTCCCCTGCTGCCATTGAGGCAGCGCCGGCGAGCAAACCTGACACACCAGCAATGACCACCGACGACGATGTCTCCGACGCAGCGGCAACACCCAAGATCAGGGCGACGTTCGATACCAGCCCATCGCTCACACCAAACACCGCAGCGCGTGCCGCTCCACCCTGCACATCACGGTGGTTATGCACCATGTGTGTATGTTCGTGGTCGTGGTCGTGGGAATGTGCGTGTGTCTCTGCCTCGGCCATGCCCGAACCATAGCGAGCAGGAGCGCTGGAAGTCGGCGCAGCTTCCCTGATCTTTGTTGCCTAGGGACGCTTCTGTCTCGTCATAGGTATGCCTAACAGCAAACCTAAAGAGTGCTGTGAAAAGAGCCACACTCAAACCTAGTTAGGCACCCTTTACAAATCTGGTTTAGGCGGCGTATCGTCTTCTTCATGACACCACGTACAATCACTGCGCTCACCCTGGGCTTCTCCCTCACCGCTGTTGCCTGCGGAGGCGCCGCCGCTATCCCCAATGACCTTGAAGGCGCAGCCGCAACGGTCTTTAGCGGCGACTGCGCCGAGGCCAACGATCAGGAACTCACGATCTACAGCGGACGAAGCGAAGACCTCGTCCAACCCGTGCTCGATGCTTTCGAATGCCAAAGCGGCATCTCGGTCGTCACGAACTTCGGCGACCCAACCAACCTCGCACTCCAGCTCGTCGAAGAGGGCGACCGCACCCCTGCAGACATCTTCTTGTCCAAGTCACCCGGTGCGGTTGGGTTCCTCCGTAACGAAGGATTGCTTACCTCCCTCAGCAGCGATGTCACATCCCTCGTCGATGACGGCAACGTTGGAGGCGATGACTCATGGGTAGGCATTACCGGCCGTCAACGTGTTCTTGTCTACAACGTCGACCTTGTCGACGAAGCAGATCTTCCAGGCTCGATCCTTGACCTGATGGACCCTAAGTACAAAGGCCAAGTCGCCATTCCGGCAACAAACGGTTCCTTCCAAGACTGGTTCACCGTGTTCCGTGCTCAAGAAGGCGAGGACGTGGCAATTGCCTGGCTCGACGCAATGGTCGCCAACGATGCAATCGTCACCGAGAGCAACCGACCAACGGTCGACGCTGTTGGCCGTGGCGAATTCGAGTTCGGCCTCGTCAACCACTACTACAACTTCCAAGAGGCCGAGGCCCTCGGCGCCGACCACCGTGCAGAGAACCACAACTTCGCCACCGACGACATTGGCTCATTGGTGATCGTTACCGCAGCAGGCGTCACCAGCAGCTCCGACAACGTTGAAGAAAGCGAAGAACTGATCGCGTTCATGTTGGGCCGAGACGCCCAAACGTTCTTCACCAACGACTCCCTCGAGTACCCACTCGCCGCCGGCGTCGCGCCTACAAGCGTGCTCCCCGCACTCGATGACAACGGTGCCGACTTCGACGTCACCTTCGACGACCTTGGCAACGGACTCACCCGTACCGTCGAGATCATCGAGAACAGCGGTATTCTCAGCAACTAATGCATAACTCCGAAACGTCCCACAATCGTGCGCCGCGCACGCTTGTGGGACTTTCCGCGTTTACAGCACTGCTTCTCGCTGGACCAGCAATCTTTCTTCTGATCCGAAACTTCACCGCAGAAGCCGATCCCTTCGGGCTCGTCCTCACCAATCGCATCCAGGGCCCGCTTTGGCGAACCATCAAACTGGCCGTTCTTGTCAGCCTCAGCGCTGGCGCCCTCGGCACCGGCCTCGCTTGGCTCACGACGCGAACCAATCTGCCGTTTGCGAAGACCTTCAGCGTCCTGCTCACGCTCCCCCTCGCGTATCCCACCTTCATCGGCGCCGCCGCACTCGTCCGCACCCTGAACCCGGGCGGCATCGTGAATAGCGCCCTGTCTAGACTTGGCGTCGACCGAACACCGACCCTCAGCGGATTGTTCGGCGCCTGGCTCGTCCTCACCCTGCTTACCTACCCCTACGTTTTTCTCCCGGTTGCGGCGCGCTTCTCCCGCCTCCCATCGTCAATCGAACAGTCAGCCCGCCTGCTGGGCAACAACGCTGTTCATGTCTTCGCCCGAATCATCGTGCCGCAAGCGGCGGGCTCGATCATTGCAGGCATGCTCCTTGTCTTCCTCTACGCAACATCGGACTTTGGCGCCGTTGCGATCCTGCGCTACGACACGCTCACCCGAGCCATAGAAACCAATCAGCTTGCGAATCGGCCGGTCGCCCTGGCCCTCAGCTTGATGCTGTTGATACTCGCCGGCATCGCCGTTACCGCCGAGCGATTGGCGAGTCGCCGTCGTGTCGTCGCTGCCTCGCCACGCACCGGCGCTTCGGCTGCGGCGCTTCCCCTTGGACGTGGCCGCATACCCGCCATTGGTTTTGTCGGCCTCGTGGTCACTCTCGCGCTCGGCGCACCGCTGCTCGCACTCCTCGATTGGAGCGTGCGAGGCCTCATCACGAGCAACCAAACCGGACGGACCCTCACGGTCGACGGCGCCGAGATCGCCGAGATCACCGGCAACACCTTGGGCGTTAGCACCATCGCAGCGATCACCTCCCTCCTCATCGTGTTACCCATAGCGCTTCTGGTCGGCCGCTACCGCACACGCATTGGCAACCTCGGACATGCCGTAGCCATCTCGACGTTTGCTCTGCCTGGCATTCTGATCGCCTTGACGGGCACGTTCTTTATCAACCAGTCCAACTGGACCTTCAACACCTTCCACAACTCAATGACGATCCTCATCATTAGCTACACCGTGCGGTTCGCTGCACTAGCCATGGGTACAACACTCATCGCTGTACACGCCGTGCCCGAACGACTTCGCGACGCATCACAAACACTCGGTGCTGATCAGGTGCGGCGATTGCGGACGGTTGAACTCCCCCTAATGTCACCCGGGCTGCTCGCCGCTGGCGGACTCGTTCTGCTCTCCACCATGAAAGAGCTGCCCATTAGCCTGCTGCTCTCCCCGTTCGAGTTCGAGACGCTCTCGACCCGAATCTTCTTCACCTTCAACGAGTCATTCCTGACCGAATCTGGGCTCATGGCGCTCACCTTGGTGGCGCTGTCGTTCGTGGCCACGTGGGTGCTCATAATCCGCCATCTAGCCAAACACCGCAACGTATAACTCAGGCCGACGGAGCGACCGCTTTGACCGTAACGACTATTCGTTCGCCGGCGAATGGTCCAATACCGAACGGGCGGCTATCGACCTCGACCGTTGTAGTGCCATCGGGTGCCGACGCCATTACCACCCCGGTCTTTCCCGGAGTCACGCCTACCTCTTCGAGGTATTCGAGCAAACCCGGTTCGAACTCGAGCTCTTCGGGAATGCGGTGCACCACGAACGATGCGCCTACCGGCAATTTGCCGAGGATCACGCCGTCTACCGGACGCTGATAGTCCGAACCCGGGATTGGATTGCCATGCGGACATGTTGTTGGATTGCCGAGCACACGGGTGAGCGCGTCTTCTACCACGGGGCTAATGACGTGCTCCCACTTGCCAGCTTCATGATGTGCTTCGGCCCAGCTGAGATCGAGCATGTCGGTCAAGAACCGCTCGGCGAGGCGATGGCGTCGCACTACTTGCTGGGCAAGAACCATGCCGTCATCGCTCAAGGTCAATTCGCCCGAGTCGTCGGTGCCAACGAGCCCTTCGCGCTCCATCTTTCGAATCATCTCCGAAACAGCCGGACGAGACACCGAGAGGCGTTCAGCAATGCGTGCTTGCTTAACCTCTAAGCCATCTTCGCTCAGCTCAAAAATGGTCTCGCAATACTCTTCGAACGCAGGATGATATTCGGGAGCTTCATAGACCACGTCAAGACCTTAGCTGCTGTGCCTGAGATAGTTCACGCTGTTCGGAGGTAGTAGCCCTAGATTGGCAGCATGTCAGGATCGGCGAATCTCCATACGGGTCTGCTTCGTGTTGGTCCCGATCGCGACTGGATGCGCTTCGAGGATCCAATCGACACCGTGACGATCTGGAATCTCGATGAGGTATTGCCTGCGCTCGAACGGGCAGAGCAAGCAACAGCCGATGGCCATTGGGTTGTTGGACTACTGAGCTATGACGCTGGTCCGGCATTCGACCCCGCAGTCGTAAGCCAGAGGGATCCTGAGACGCCGCTGTTGGCGTACGGCATCTTCACCAATGGCGAACGGGTACCGGGACCGCTCGATGGACCGTTCGAAATTAGCGAGTGGACCCCGGATCAAACCGAGGCGGAGTACACCGAGGCCATCAAGGCAGTGCGTGCGTACATCCGAGCGGGCGAGACCTATCAGGTCAACTACACGGTTCGTCGCCATGCGACCTTCTGGGGAAGCGCCGAAGGACTCTTTGCTTCGTTGTCTCGTGCCCAACGGGCAAAACACGATGCTTTCCTCCACTTTGGATCCCACGCACTTTGCAGCGCGTCGCCCGAGCTCTTCTTCACCCGAGACGGTAACCACTTCTCGTCGCGACCAATGAAGGGCACGCGGCCTCGGCATTTCGACCCGGAGATCGACGCTCAGATCGTTAGCGAGCTACGCACCAGCCTCAAGGACCGGGCGGAGAATGTGATGATCGTCGACATGGTCCGCAACGATCTCAGCAGAATTGCGGACGTTGGTTCCATGACCGTGTCCAACCTCCTCGACGTGGAGCATTACCCCACGGTTCACACCATGACTTCCACCGTCGACGCAACCGCCGATGTTGGGCTGGTCGAAACACTTCAGGCGCTCTACCCAATTGCGTCCATCACCGGAGCGCCCAAGTACCGGACGACCGAGATCATCAACGAACTCGAACAATCACCCCGGGGCGCATACTGTGGTTCGGTGTTTGCCCTATCTCCCGAAGGCCGCTGGGAATTTAACGTGGTCATCCGTAGCGTCTGGCTCGATCTCGATCAGGGGCATGGCACGTACGGCGTTGGTGGCGGCATTGTTTGGGATAGCGAGGCGCACAACGAATGGGAAGAAACCGAACATAAGTCCCGTGTACTGGCCCGCGCTGGCAAACCGCTCCAGTTGCTCGAGACCATGGCCTGGACCCCAGACGCTGGAATCTCGCTACGTCAACGACACATCGATCGACTGCTCGATGCCGGGGATCACTTCAACATTCACATCGATATGGACGTTGTCATGGACTTGTTGAACACCGTCCGCTCGGACACGCCGGTCAAATTGCGGTTACTCATCGACTCGGCGGGTACACCCGAATTGGCGATTGGACCGCTGCCAGATGACGACGGCGAACCTCGCATACTTCCCATCGATACCGAACCAACCGATCCTTACGATGAGTTCCTCGTTTATAAAACAACAACCCGCACCCGTTACCGTGAAGCCCTGGACCGATTCCCCGGCGCAACCGACGTCATCTTGTGGAACCGGCGCGGCGAACTGACCGAAACGTGTATTGCCAACCTCGTCCTCGAGCTTGACGGCGCATTGGTGACCCCGGACCACGCGAGCGGCCTGTTAGCTGGCACATTGCGAGGCGAGCTTCTCGATCGAGGCTAGATCACCGAGCAGGTGTTGACCCTTGCCGATCTCCACCGTGCCAGCCGTATTTGGGCCATCAATTCAGTCAGGGGCTGGGATCCTGTTCTCCTAAGCACCCAGTAGATAAAGGATTCCCCGATCAACATTAGAGTGCATTGTGACAAATGGGTTACAAAACCTCACTTTTAGGACTCAATTGCCTATATGGAAACTTCGTCCGATCTAGGATAGTTTCTCTATGAGTTATTTACCGTCGCTTTTCTCACTGCCTGGACGCTTTGGCGTGTTGGTGTCTCGTCGTGTCGTTGTTGTTCTCACTCTTTTGGGTGGCGTTGTCTTTACTGGCGCGCTTGTTGCTGGGGCGCTTGTTCCCCAAACACCACGCCTCGATACTCCTATCGTCCTCGATGGTGATGTGTGGGACCTCGAACAAATCGGAAACACGATCGTTGTTGCAGGTAACTTCACCCAAATCCAGGTCGAGCGAGACGGCGCCATCATTAACCAGAAGGGCATCTTTGCCTACGACATGGACTCTGGCATTCTGCTCGACGACTTCCTCCCCACCCTCGATTCCGGCGACGGTGTTGTAGAGGTTCGTGACCTCGAAGCTGCAGCCGATGGCCGCAGCATCTATTTCGCTGGCAAGTTCACCACGGTCGACGACCACACCGATGACCGGGTACGTACCCGTAACCGCATTGCACTCATCGATGTAACCAACGGTCGCCTCGATCGCAACTTCTCCCAAGGTGGCGTTGACGCCAAGGTCTGGTCTTTGGAACTAAATAATGGTTTCCTGTACGCTGGCGGCCTCTTCGAAACCGTCTTTGATACTGCGGTTGGCCGTCCGCCAATCGATCAGCCTGTTCGCGGTCTTGCTCGATTTAACTCGACTACCGGTCTTTACGACACCAGCTTCCGTTTCGAAACCCAAGTCGACATCGGCACCAACTTTGGTGACGGCGTACGCGGTCGCGGCGTGACAAACATCGAAATGCAAGGAGCGCTGTTGGTGATTGCCCATCGTGGTGCAGAAATCCACGACATCGGACGAAACCAAATCCATCATCGTCCCGGGCTCGCCATCATTAACACCACCAGCGGCACCGTCACTCCCTTTCAAGCGCTGTTCCCCGATCCTGCTGACCCCAACCAGGACTTCTACAGTGCAGACGTTTGCGGTGGCCGTGGCGTCATTATTCGCGACATGGAAATTAGCCCAGATGGTTCCTACTTTGCTGTGACTCATCAGGGTGCTGACTCTGGACACCAGTGCGACACTGTTGTCCGCTGGCCAATCGCTAACTCCGCTGTTCGCCCCGATTGGGTTTCACGAGTCTTTGACTCAGTGTACTCTCTCGCCATCGATGACGACGCTATTTACATTGGCGGCCACTTCCGCCACATGGTCCACCCAGACGCACCATCGAGTTACCCCGGCGACACCGTAGCCAACGGCGCAGGTACCTCAGACATTTACTTCGCTGACGCAGAAAACGCAAAGTTCAAAGCCGATCTCCTGGACCCTGGCTATGTGTATGAAGCCAACCAGATCGGTGCCATCAACCCCGCCACTGGCAAGGGCATCCCTTCCTGGAACCCCGGCAGCGACGCACAAGTATGTGTCTGCAGCTTGACCGTCATTGATCGAGGTCTTCTCATTGGCCAAGACCGTGGCCGAATAGCTGGTTTCAACACCGGCCGCTCTGCGTTCCTCGACAACCAGCCCAACGCTGGCAACCCTGAGTGCTCCGTTGAACTCGACGGCGATCGCAACCCGGTACTCAGCTGGACCAACATTGGCGACGTCGCCGAATGGCGCATCGGCCGAAACGGCAGCTTCCTTGGTGACACCACCACAACGTCGTTCACCGACTTCGACGCACCAATCGAAACCGACCTCACCTACGACCTGCGCTTCAACCGCAACGGCGTCTCCCAAACAAGTGAGTGCCAAGGCACGATCCGCATCGGCCTCATCCCCATTACCTGCACCGTTGAAACACGAGGCGACGGCGAACTGCGTGTCGACTGGAACACAGCGCTCAGCGACAGCTACATAGTGCGCCGCGACAACACCTTCGTCGCCAACACCACTTCCGACGTCACCCGCTTCGACGACACCGGGCTCGACCCAAACGTCACCTACAGCTACGAAATTCGGGCTATAGAGGACAGGAACGTCAGCCAATCCACCACGTGTGAAGGCACCACCATTGGACGAGCACTCACCTGCACAGTCACCGCCAACGGCAACGATGTCACTGTTGACTTCAGCGAAGGATTCAGCCGAGTCACCATCCGTCGAGACGGCGCTTGGCAAGCAACCGTTCGTGACGACAACACCTTCACCCAAACCGTTGGCGCAGGCAACTTTGAATACACTGCAACCGGCATCATTGGAGACTTCAGCGAAACCACCACCTGCGGCACGGTAAGCACCGGCCTCACACCAGTGGTTTGCCAAGCCACCAACAACAACGGTGACGTAACCGTCACCTTCAACGGAGGCGACTTCAGCCGAGTCGCCATCCGTCGAGACGGCGCCTGGCAAGCAACCGTTCGTGACGACAACACCTTCACCCAAACCGTTGGCGCAGGCACCTTCACCTACACCGCAACCGGCAAGAGCAACGGCTTCGAAGAAACAGCCACCTGTGGCACCGTCACCGTCGATGTAGCAGACGCCGCATGCCGAGCCCGAAACCGGTTGAACAACGGCAACCCTCACATGTTCATCACCTGGGACAACGTCGGCGCAAACAGCTACCAAGTCCGCACAAACGGCAGCTGGGCCCAAACCCTCGACGCCAACACCACCTCATGGCGAGACTTCAACGCCACCGCAGCAGACACCTACGAGCTCCGCTACCGAGTCAACGGGCAACAAGTAACCATCCCCTGCAGCTAGAAGTGGCGAAGAAAGACGCCACTTCTCGGCTTCGGCGTTACGTACGTGCTCTTCGGGGGCATATCTAGACCAACATCGGCCACCGCAAACACCTCGGCGGGGGTGACGGAGCGAAGGACGAACAGGATCTCCCGTTCGCCAAGAGACGTGGCTAACGCCTGGCGGTTGGTGTCGTCGAGGAAGTAACCAATCTTTCCGCCAGAGCCTTCTGGGTCGATGCCCAGCACGGGACCAACGACTTGCTTCTGCAACCGGACTGGGTCGATCGCATCCAACGGTGATTCCGTCAGTGGCGCTGGCAGAACGCCTTGCCACCATTGTTGCGCGAGGTAGACGCCAATTTCTCCGTGCGTCTCGGGTAGAGCGCTTGCCATTTCGGGCGCCGGTTCCAAACTCAACAGATCGATCAGCGCCTGCTCAACCAATGCAATATCAGCGTCATCACCAATAGTGATCCGACGATGGAACGGATCGATGTTCACCCGGTCGTCGGCAAAGGCAACACCCAACATGTATTTGCCACGGGGTTCGCCAACACGCTCGGCAAGTGCACCAGCAGCAGCGGCACGGTGGTGTCCATCCATGATGTACAGGTCGTGTGAGGCAAATAGTGCCGTGAGCGCGGAGCAGTCATCGGTATTGTCGACCACCCAAACCGCCTGCTCGAGACCATCGCCGGACGTAAAGCTCAGCACGGGGTCAGTGGCGGCAAGGATCTCATCGAGACGACCACGGATTGCGGGGTCGTTGCGATAGCCAACGGCGATTGGCGATGACTGCACGCCCAAACGTTCGAAGTGATTCGACAGGTGCAGCGCTCGTTCTCGGCTCACCTGTTCGTGACGTTTCACGCCACCGGATAGATAGTCGGCGGTGTCGATCAGTCCAACAACACCCACTTGGCTATGGTCATCGCGCGTCAGGCGATACAGAAAGAACGCTTCGCGATCAAGGTCGACAAAAGCGTCGGCATCGATGATCCGTTGAAGCGCCTCTGCACCAAGTTCGATCAATCGATCCGGAGACGCTGTGTCTTCAGGGCCACCGTCGCCTGGCGAACGGGTGACGAGCGTATAACTCTCGGGATGGGTTGCCAGGTACTCGGCGCGTTCGGCGCCCGACATCGAATCAAAAGCTGGAGCAGGGACGCGACGAACAAACTCCTGTTTTACGTAGGAGCCAACAAACGGTGCGAAACCAACCATTAGGCGCTCTGGCCAGAGACCGAAACACCCAGAATGTCATCGTCGGCAGCGATCTCCGCGAGCAAGTCTGCTGATGGGGCGCTCTCGAGGTTGATCGAGGCAACAGCCGCTACCGACCCAGTGAAGAGCTGGTTCTCCATTTGCTGCACGTTCAGACCACCGGTACGAAGGGTCGAGAACACCTTTGCAAGGACGCCCACACGGTCGAGGTGACGGACCGTCAGCATCACGCCGTCCGTCGAGCCAACGACCATGTTCACCGAATTCGTGATGTGTCCAGCAAGGTACTGCTCGATGACCGCAACAGTGCCCGTGGCAACAGCGTTCTGCGCCTGTTGGGTAGATGCGCCAATGTGGTGAGAGCCAACCACATTTGGGTGGGTAGAGAGTGCCGAAGACCACTCCCCTGACTTTCCTGAAGGTTCTCCTGGCCAGACGTCGAGGCCCGCACGGATGCCCTTGTTGTCCATTGCCTGGATCAAGGCGTCGCCATCGACTACCTCGCCACGTGAGGTATTGAGGAGAATTGCCCCGTCCTTCATTTTCGACAGGAACTCGGTGTTCACCATGCCGATGGTCTCGGGAGACTTTGGTACGTGCAGCGACACAACATCGGCTGCGGCCAAGAGCTCATTGGTGGTATCGACAAGGCTGATGCCAGCCGAACGGAGACGAGCAAGCGCCGATGCAGAGCGCCCAGACTTACGCAGCGCAATGACGTTCATGCCAAAACCGCGGGCACGCTCGGCAAGAGCGAACCCAATCTCTCCCAAACCAATGATGGAGAGGGTCATGCCATAAATGCCGTCGGCCTTTGTGTACTTGCCCTTGTTCCACTGTCCAGCCGCCAGGTCGGCCATGCCAGCAGCGATGTGGCGGTCAATAGCGAGCAACAAGCCCATCGCGAGCTCAGCTACGGCAATAGCATTTTGGCCAGGAACGTTCGACACGTAGATGCCACGAGCCGACGCAGCTTCTTTATCGACGTTGTCGGTGCCAGCGCCAGCGCGCACAATCAGACCGAGAGACGACGATGCGGCGATTGCTTCGGCCGTCACCTTCGTGGAGCGAACGACAAGAACGTCGACCGGCAGCTCGCCCAGGCGGGCAGGGATCGTGTCGGCTGCAAGGTCAGGCTCGACCAGAACCTCATGACCAGATTCCCGCAAGGGAACAAACAGGTCGTCAGCAATCGCGTCAGCGCAAAGAATTCTCATATTGTCAATCTTTCTCGATGCCCTGCTCGGCGGAGTGCGGAGGAGAGGCCGGGTAAGTTGTACCGAGTGTAAACCATTTCCCTGAACGACCGTCCAGGGAATATGACCAAACTTTGCACGACTTTGGGACCACCGTAAAAAAAGGCAGACTGTACGAGTGAAAGCCCTTGTGTTCGAACGTAAAGAAGCCCGCTACGCCGCTGCATCGGTCGTCTCTAGTGTCATGCCGGGCGCTGGAGCAGGCATTGGGCCCCTCCACATGGCCGATATCGACGCACCGGAACTCCCTGGACAGGACTGGGCACGCGTTAAACCAACGCTCACCGGCATCTGCGGCTCGGACCTTTCCACGATCGATGGACACTCCTCGGGCTACTTTGACGGCCTCGTGAGTTTCCCGTTTGTCCCCGGCCATGAGGTTGTTGGTACGACCAAAGACGGCACAAGAGTCGTCCTCGAACCAGTCCTAGGCCCAGAAACACGCGGCGAGGAACCACCGTTTGAGGGTGCTGCCCCGGGCGACGGTGCCGATTATGGCTATCTCCTTGCTGGGGATATTGGCGATGGCATTCAAGTTGGCTTCTGCGCGGGAACCGGCGGTGGTTGGAGCGAAGAATTCGTGGCCCACAAGAGCCAGCTTCACACCGTGCCCAGGGGCCTCTCTGACGAGGACGCGGTAATGCTCGAACCTGCTGCTGGCGGCGTTCATGCTGTAGCCAAAGCACAGATCGACGGCGGCGTCGTCCTCGTTCAAGGTGCCGGCACCATGGGCCTTGTCACGATTGCAGCGTTGCGTGAGTACACAAACGCCGAAACCATCATTGCTGTCGCCAAGTACCCCATCCAGAAGCAGTTCGCTTCGGAACTCGGCGCCGACATCGTTGTTGGCCCCAGCGAAACTCACCGAGCCGTGCGCCGGGCAACCGGCAGCCGAATGCTTGGCAACGACCTCTCCGGCGGCGCCGACGTCACGTTCGATGCGATTGGCAATGCGGGTTCGATCGAGACCTCCATCGGGGTTACTCGACCTCGTGGCAAGGTCATCCTCATCGGTATGCCAGGCAAGCTCAACATCGACCTCACCGGGCTCTGGCATCGTGAGACCGAACTTATTGGCGCCTACACCTACGGCACCGATGTCTGGCCTGACGGCACCAAGATCTCGAGTTTCGCCCGGGCCCAAGAGCTTGCGGCAAAAGCAAAGCTTGGACGCCTCGTCTCGGCCAAGTACCCGCTCGATCAGTACAAGCAGGCAATCACCCACGCTGCCCAAGCTGGCCCACGAGGCGCTGTCAAGATTGCTTTCGAGCTGTAAATCGGGCGTTTAGCTTATGTCGATTGGCGAAGCTGGTAGTTGGCCTTCACTAATGGGTTTTAGAAACTCGCGTAGACGTGGCGGCAGGACGGGTTCGTCATTGGTCAGCAGCTCATCGATATCCCACCACTTTGCGCCTTTAAACGCGAGCGCTTCGAAGTATTCGAGCCCCTGAGGGTTGTACTCACCGCCGTTACACCAGGCAACGTGGATCCATTCTTCGCTGTCGAAGAACATGCCTGCGAACGTGAATTGGCATTCCTGCGTCCAGATGCAGGGACCTAGCTCGAACTCGGTGATCCCGGTCTCCTCCACGATCTCGCGCCGAGCAGCTTGTTCGCTGGTCTCCCCCGGATCGATCCCGCCGCCGGGGATCTCCCACCAAGAGGGCTTCGATGGATCTCCCGGATCGGAAGAATTGATCATGAAGATGCAGTTCTCCTGATCGAGAAGCACCACCCTGGCTGCTGGTCTTTTACGTCGCACCACCAAAACCGTAACCCCCGGGTAGTTCGAAGCTGCGGAGCTAGTCCGAACGGAAAGGCGCCTGCGCAGCTAAGTGTGAGGTCGAGGAGCCGCTAGGCGACGGATCCGAGCCTTAGAATAGAAGAGTGAATGACCACACGGATAGACAACAGCATCGTTATAACGCGACGTTGGCTGATGAGATCGAAACTACTTGGCAGGCCCGCTGGAAAGAATCCGGCACCTACCACACGCCCAACCCTGCTGGTTCACTAACCGAGGGTCCTGTCAACGGCCCGAGCGACCTCGCCGAGCGCCCCAAGCTCTTCATCATGGACATGTTCCCATACCCCTCGGGAACGGGCCTCCATGTTGGCCATCCCCTCGGCTACATCAGCACCGATGTCTACGCCCGGTTTAAGCGCATGACCGGCTTCAACGTGCTGCACACCATGGGGTACGACGCGTTCGGCCTTCCAGCGGAGGAACATGCTCGCGCAACGGGCGAACACCCCCGCATCAACACCGAGGCAAACATCAAGAATATGAGCCGTCAGCTCGCTCGTTTGGGTCTCGGCCACGACGACCGCCGCTCTGTCGCCACTACCGATGAATCCTTCTACCGCTGGACACAGTGGATCTTCTCCCAGGTCTTTAACGCGTGGTTCGACGAAGATGCGGGCAAGGCGCGTCCCATCAGCGAGCTCGAAGCCGAGTTCGCTAGCGGCGAGCGCCCCCTTGCCGACGGAAGCGCTTGGGCCGACAAGACCGCAGGTGAGCAACGCTCACTGATCAACAGCTACCGCCTCGCCTATGTGTCTGAAGCACCCGTGAACTGGTGTCCTGGTCTCGGCACGGTCCTCGCCAACGAAGAAGTAACTGCTGATGGGCTCTCGGACCGAGGCAACTTCCCGGTTTTCCGCCGCCCGCTCAAACAGTGGATGATGCGGATCACGGCCTACTCGGAACGTTTGGTCGCTGACCTCGATCTGCTCGATTGGACCGACAGCATCAAGACCATGCAACGCAACTGGATTGGTCGCAGCGAAGGCGCTCAGGTCAACTTCCAGGTACCAACGGCGATCAATGCCGATGGTGAGGTCGCACAGATTGCGGTGTTCACCACACGCCCTGACACGTTATTTGGCGCTACCTACATGGTCGTTGCCCCCGAGCACCCACTCGTTGAGAGCCTCACGACAGCAGCGTGGCCTGGCGGCACCAAGGACGCATGGACAGGCGGGGCGACAACACCTGCAGATGCCGTAGCCGCTTACCGCCTACGCACCTCACAGATGACCGACATCGAACGTCAAGAAAACAAAGAGAAGACCGGTGTCTTCACCGGCAGCTACGCCGTAAACCCTGTCAACAACGAGTCCATCCCGGTGTTCATTGCCGACTATGTACTCATGGGTTATGGCACCGGCGCCATCATGGCGGTTCCTGGTCAAGACGAACGAGACTGGGATTTCGCCACCGCCTTCGATATCAACATCATCCGTACCGTCCAGCCTCCGGCTGACTTCGATGGCGACGCGTACACCGGCGCAGGTGCCGCAATAAACAGCGGGTTCCTCGACGGCATGGAGATCGACGAAGCCAAAGCAGCCATGATTGGCCACCTGGTCGAGATTGGTGCGGGCGAAGGCACGATCACCACCAAGCTTCGCGACTGGTTGTTTGCCCGCCAGCGCTACTGGGGCGAACCCATTCCGATCGTCTTTGACGAGGACGGCAACGCCCGATCTATCCCCGACGAGGTCTTGCCCGTCAACCTTCCCGAGCTCATTGACTGGGCGCCGAGAGAGATGGATGAAGCATCCGAACCTGAACCGCCGCTTGGTCGCGCCGACGGTTGGACCACCGTCGAGCTCGATCTCGGTGATGGCCTGAAGAGCTACAAACGTGACCTCAACACGATGCCGCAGTGGGCTGGATCGTGCTGGTACTACATGCGCTACATCGACCCGGTGAGCACCAACGCAATGGCCGATCCTGAGTCAGAGCGTTATTGGATGGGAGGCGACAACCCGGAAACGGGCGGCGTCGATCTCTACGTTGGCGGCGTCGAGCACGCCGTCCTTCACTTGCTCTACAGCCGCTTCTGGCACAAGGTCCTCTTCGACCTCGGCCACGTCAGCACCCCCGAACCATTCAAGCGTCTCATCAACCAGGGCTACATTCAGGCAAACGCCTTTGTCGATGACCGTGGCATGTACGTCGAGGCCGCCGATGTCGTCGAGACCGATGGCAACTACAGCTACGAAGGCCAGCCCGTCACACGCGAGTACGGCAAGATGGGCAAGTCGCTGAAGAACTCCGTGACGCCAGACGATATGTACCGCGACTACGGTGCCGATACGTTGCGCTTGTACGAGATGTTCATGGGACCGATCGACCAAGATCGTCCATGGGAAACAAAGTCTGTCGTCGGCTCACAGCGTCTGCTCCAACGCATCTGGCGCAACCTCGTAGACGAGGACACGGGCGAGCTCACTGTTGCCGACATTGCGGTGCCTGATGATCTCAACCGTTCGCTGAACCGCACGATCGAATCCGTGCGTGGAGCGATGGACGCACTGAGTTTCAATACATCGATCGCTCGTATCACTGAGCTCAACAACGACCTCACGAAGCTCGAGGGTCCCACGCCGACGATCGTCGCCGACGCCTTGGTGCGGATGATCAGCCCGCTCGTCCCCCACGTCGCAGAGGAGCTTTGGCGCAAGCTCGGCAACACAACGTCGGTTGTCTTTGCCGACTTCCCCGTCGCTGATCCACAATGGCTTGTTGACGACGAGCTCAAGATGCCGGTACAGATCAAGGGCAAGCTGCGCTCGTTGGTCACAGTTGCGGCAGATGCCGACAAAGCAACAATGGAAGCAGCGGCACTCGCCGATCCACGGATAGCCGAACTGCTCGAAGGCGCCGAAATTCGCAAGATCATTGTGATCCCAGGAAAACTCGTCAACATCGTCATCTAACCCACGGAGCATCGATGCCCTATCTCGAAAACCATGATGAGCTTCGCTCCGTCTATCGGCCGCCAAACCCTGGGCCGCTGAACAAGGTCATCACTGAGCTCGATCATCACTGCATTGATTTCCTCGCAAAGTCGCCCTTTATGGTGTTGTCCACGGCGAACGCCGATGGCACCGTCGACGGATCGCCTCGAGGCTCGCGACGGAGTCGCTGCCACCGCATGGATTACGCACTTACGCGTCTACGACCACAAACATGATGTCGGCGCTGCAGGCGACGTCGCCGTTGAGCAGCACCCGTCCTTGGCCTTTACCTGCTCGAGCCGACAACTTGTGAATTTCGGTTTCGATCTGGACCGTATCGCCTGGGCCGACCTGTTTACGGAAGCGTGCCTTGTCCAAACCGCCAAAGAGCGGGAGCTTTCCCGCGTAGCGATCCGGGTCGGTGAGCACGGTGTAGGCGCCCATTTGTGCGATTGCTTCGCACATCAATACGCCCGGAAGGGTGGGACGACCGGGAAAGTGGCCGGCGAACCAGAACTCGTCACCGGTGAGCGTCCATGACGCCTTGGCGTGCTCGCATGGCACCAATTCCAGAATTTCGTCAAGGAAAAGGAATGGTGCACGATGAGGAAGCACATCGATCGGCGAAGGAAAAGTCGACATTTCTAGAGCCTTACAGGTAGAGAACGAGATTAAAAATACGAACGGGGCGGTGTCGAAACACCGCCCCGTTCACAAAATTCTGAAGATCAGAAGATCTAGTTACCCTTGCCTGCGGCCTTCAGCTTCGATCCAGCTTGGATCTTCACTGCGGTACCAGCAGGAATCATGCGTGATTCACCGGTGCGTGGGTTGCGGCCCATGCGCTCCTTGGTGTCCTTACGCGAGAACTTGACGTAGCCAGGAATGTTTACCTCGCCACCGCTCTTCACCTGTCCGGAGACGATTTCCATCATCGCGTCTACGCATGATCCGGCGTCGGACTGTGTCACGCCCGCCTTTGAAGCGATCTCTGCTACCAATTCACTCTTGTTCATTACTGCATTCCTCCTAAGCCACCAACCTGGCGGGCCCTCTTGCGAATTACAAGTAGATGTAACCCTAGTAGAACAACTACGTCAAAGCGTGGGATTACTCTGAAAATTCGTTGGAAAGTCAACACTCACCAATCTGTTCATCTCTGTGACGACTCGCAACACAAACTACATACCGGCCCTCTGACGCCTCAGCGGCGTAACTCATCGGGCGAATTCTGGTTGACTTACCAGCAGCGATAGGCTGCTTAGGTGTCCTCGATTCCCACGACCGGCCCCGTTGGCCAAGATGCTCGGTTCAACGAGTTTGTCGTGCCTGAACTCGATGTCCTCTATCGCGTCGCCTACTCCATCACGCGAAATAAAGTCGACGCCGAGGATCTCGTGCAGGACACCTTGTTTCGCGCGTACCGAGCAATCGAACGATTCGACGGTCGCTACCCGCGTGCGTGGCTTCTCACGATCATGCGCAACGCTCAGGTAAACCGCGTCCGGCGCAAACGTCCCGAGCTCATGCACGACCCAGACGAGACCATGGCCAGAATGGCCGATGAATCTGCCGATGCTGCAGACGCAGAAACACAGCTGCTTGATAAAGAATTCGAAGCACCGATAGAAGCTGCTCTGGCTGCCCTGCCCGAGAAGTTCCGCCGAGTGGTTGAACTCGTAGACCTAAACCAATTGTCCTACCAAGAAGCTGCAGATGCGTTGGGCATCCCCGTAGGAACCGTGATGTCAAGATTGCATCGTGCCCGACGGAATATTCGACAGCACCTTGAGGCTTCCCCTCTGGAGGAGACCTGAGATGGCATCAAAAATTGTAAATTGCAGAGACGTAGCCCTTCGCCTTCAGTCCTATTTGGACGGCGAACTTGACGATGTGCGTATGGAACAGATCCGCGCTCACCTCGATGACTGCGTTGATTGTGGCCTTGAGGCCGATGTCTTCACCGATATCAAGCGTGACCTCTCCGCCCATGCAATCCCGGCGGACTCCGAAGCGCTTCAGCGTTTGCGTGATTTCAGCGCTCGAATCGCTGAAGAATCCGCCAAGTAACTACTTCTGCTTCGACGCTCTCACCGGATCACGAGCCTCTAGCCCGTTGACTGGTTGGAAGAACATCCCCGCCGCTTGTTGAATCGCTGTGGTCCACGTTGGATAGGCCACCGTCACCTGAGCGAGACGCCCCACAAACATGTGCAGGCGCGCTGCCATTGTGGGCCCGTGGATCATTTCCCCCGCACGATCAGCAACGATGGTCGCTCCCACGATCTGTCCACCATAGAGCCCTCGGGTGATTGGCCTAGGTCCAGCGATGAGCTTCACGAATCCATCCGTCCGGCCTTCGGTAATGGCTCGGTCGACGTGATGCAATGGCAGATGCGCAACACGCGAACCCTTTGGAGACTCGCTCTCGGTTACGCCCACTCGCGCTACTTCGGGAGTCGTGAACGTGGCCCACGGCTTTGTCGAAGCGTCGTACTTCCACCTCGACCCTTTACCGAGCGCGTGCGCCGCTGCGAGGCGAGCTTGCTCGTCTGCTGAATGGGTAAAGGGCAACAGGCCAGTGACATCACCCGCAGCGCTAATCCCCGAGACGGAAGTTTTGAGTTTCTCGTCGACAACGATGTGGCCTCGATCGTCGACCGCAACGCCGAGATCGAGCAGTCCAAGTCCTTTGGTATTCGGTGTACGTCCAGCGGCGACGAGCAACGTGTCAACCACCGTCGAGGTGCCGTCGACATCGACGCGAATTCCTTCGCCATCGGACGACACTTTTTGTACAAAAGAACCGAGCTTCATCGCGATTCCGGCGTTCGCCATGACCCGGGCGATCACCGCTGATGCGTCAGGTTCCTCGATTGGCAGCAGTCTCGGTGCGCCTTCGAAGATCGTTACTGTCGTGCCGAAGCCGGCGAAGGCCATTGCCATTTCGCAACCGATTGCACCTCCGCCGATAATCCCCAGGCGGCCAGGAAGGGTCCGAAGATCGAACAGATTCTCGTTCGTGAGGTAGGGAACATCTTCAAGTCCGGGAATCGGCGGCACCGCTGCACGTGAACCGGTGGCGATCACGATGTTGTCTGCCTTGTACCGAGTTCCGTCGACAACGACTTCACCGGGCGCCGAGACCGTGCCGCGTCCTTCAACGACATCGACGCCCTCTGAACGCAGGGTGTCAGCGTTCTCCGCAGCAGCAATCTCCTCGATAGCGCTGTGCACCGTCGACATAGCATCAGCGAAAGGGACGCCTTGTTTACTCTGAGAGATCAGCGTCTTCGATGGCACACAGCCTGTCCAGGTACAGTCGCCACCGAGCGGCCCGTCACTGATGAGCAAAGGTTTAGCGCCGACTATCGCTGCGTTCCTCGCAGCGCCGAGGCCAGCGGCTCCGCCGCCGATAATGATCAGGTCGTGAGATGTAGCCACACTGCATTCTACGGTCGGGGCTACCCCGCTTTCCTGCTAGCTGTTGGTTCTTGACGGAATGTTCCTCGCCTCTGTCGAGTTCCTTGCTCCCGTGAAGGACTTCTTGCTCGACCTAGGGTTGCCACGCACAGACCGCGTGGTCTTTATTCAATGGGGAGTCATGATCCCTGTGTGGATTGCGATGTTGGTCGGCACAAGAAAGCAGTCGAAGGATACTCGGAGCTTTGTTCTTGGCCTTGTGATGCTGAACCTTGCCTGGTTCGGTTTCCGCATGCTGCACTAGACAACCGTGTCATTCGATAGGGCATGTAGGCCATAAGGCTTAGAAACGTCCGTGGCTTGCCGATGGAGGCATATGCCACGGTGCACACCACTTGTCTTTGCCTGCCTGATCCTCGTTGGATGCACAGGAACGGACTCGACAGCCGACTCTGTCCCCGACGGGGCATCGTCACCGACACCTACCATCGTCGCTCCTGCCGAACCTTCACTCGTTACGTCAGAGCCAGCAAATGGGACGTCCCCAACAGCACCTGACGAGATTCCAGGAACGCTCGCCTTCGCCGACGAGACGAACGGTCTTTACGACGAGTAGTTATCCCGCGTCGAGTGCGGCTCGGAATTCGGCGACCAGCTCGCCAACTCCTTCGGGGCCAGCGCCGCTGAGCATGCGGTTCACAATTGCGGAGCCAACAACAACACCGTCAGCAACGGTGCTGATTTCGACGGCTTGCTCGGGCGTACCAACGCCAACACCAACAAGCACGGGTTTGTCCGTAATTGCCTTTAGCCGCGTTGCGATGTCCATAGCCGATACTGCAAGCGACGAGCGCACTCCGGTGATGCCGAGTAGCCCTACGCCGTAGACAAAGCCGCGAGAGCGTTCACAGATGCGTGGGAGTCGCTCATCGGGCGCGGTCGGCGCTGCGAGCAAGATGGTTTCGATATTGGCTGCATCGGCCGCAGCGGTCCAGGAGCCCGTCTCTTCGAGCGGAAGGTCCGGAAGAATGCATCCAGAAATGCCTGCCTCGGCGAGGTCGTTCGCGAAACGAACATCCCCAGCACGGAACGCAATGTTGTAATAGGTCATCACGGCGAGCGGCACTTCGATATCGGATTCGCGAACCGCAGCCAGAATCGAATTCGGCGTCGCACCAGCGCTCAGCGCTCGGTCGTTGGCCTCTTGGATTGTTGGTCCGTCCATTACCGGGTCCGAGAACGGGATACCGATCTCTATGGCATCAGCGCCTGCTGCGGCTACGGCATGGAGCGTTTCGATCCAGTCGTCGCCTAGACCACCGGTAATGTACGGGACAAGGATCTTGCCGCCGCTTTCACGTCGCGCTCGAAGCGCTGCCTCAAATTTTCCGATCCCGGTCATTTTCCCAACACATCCATCATCTGGCCGACGTCTTTGTCGCCGCGTCCACTCAAGTTCATTAATACGGTTTTGCCCGCGAGCTCTTTGCGCTCACGCGACATCCAGGCAAGAGCGTGCGAACACTCGAGCGCTGGGATGATTCCTTCGGTGCGAGCAAGCAACTGGAAGGCCTCGACCACTTCGTCATCGGTCACTGACTCGTAACGAGCACGACCAATGGCTGCGAGGTGAGCGTGTTCTGGGCCAACCCCTGGATAATCGAGCCCGGCCGAAATCGACTCGGCTTCGAGCACCTGCCCAACCTCGTCCTGCATGAGGTACGACTTCGAACCGTGTACGACACCAGGCACTTTGCGCCCAATGGCAGCGCCACCGGCTGGTTCGACACCAACAAGCTCGGCGTCGGTATCGGCAAAGCCAGAGAAGATGCCAATGGCGTTGGAGCCGCCGCCAACACAAGCGGTCACGACGTCGGGAACGCCCCCGTCAAGAATCCGGGAGCACTGCTCGCGTGCCTCGATGCCGATGACCTCTTGCAAGGTTCGGACCATCCATGGGTACGGGTGGGGTCCCATGGCCGAGCCGAGGCAGTAGTAGCTGTCGTCGACCTTGGAAACCCAGTCGCGCATGGCTTCGTTGACCGCGTCCTTCAGGGTTCGCGATCCGCTCATTGCAGGAATGACCTCGGCGCCGAGCAGTTTCATGCGAAAGACGTTGAGCTCTTGGCGCTCCATGTCGACTTCGCCCATGTACACCCGGCATTCCATGCCAAAGAGTGCAGCGGCGGTAGCGGTCGCTACGCCGTGCTGTCCAGCACCGGTCTCGGCGATGAGACGGGTCTTACCCATGCGTTTCGCGAGGAGCGCTTGACCCATCACGTTGTTGATCTTGTGTGAACCAGTGTGGTTGAGGTCTTCTCGCTTGAGCAAGACGCGATACCCAAGCTCTGCACCGAGTCGGTGGCATTCGGTTACCGGCGATGGTCGTCCCGCATAGTCGGCCAAGAGCGTTGATAGTTCGTTACGAAACACCGGATCGGCCCACGCCGACCGGAAAGCCGACTCCAATTCCTGGCAGGCAGGCACAAGGGTTTCGGGGACAAAGCGTCCGCCAAACTCACCAAAGTGACCATCGGCGCCAGGGTCTCCCATCAATGGGGCTGACGAAATTTCTTCGGTAGACATTTAGTACTCCACTTCCCAGTCATACACGGGTTGATTCGTTCCTTCAGGGCGTTCCTGCTTGAGGAGCGCTCCTGCTTCCTTCGCATTCTGGATGAAGTGTCGCAGCGCTGACGGATCCTTCCGCCCTGGCTCTCGTTCTACGCCAGATGCCACATCAACGCCCCAGGGCTTTACGGCGGCGATTGCATCGGCCACGTTGTCTGGATTGAGGCCACCCGCAAGCAAAATGTGTTTGTCGGTGGGCAACGATGCCGCCAAAGACCAGTCAAAGACTTCCCCGGCTCCCGGAACTGCTGCATCGACAAGAATCACGGGGACATCAAACTCCGACGCACGTTCAGCCTGCGCCGTTCCCGCAGCAACAGCCTTGATGACAACCGGCACCCGTTGGGATACCCAGGCAACCTCTTCGGGGCTTTCGTTGCCGTGAAGCTGCGCTGCACGGAGCCCTGTCGTGTTGACGATGTCCACGACGCGCTCCTTTGCTTCATTGCGAAAGATGCCGACGGTCAACGTCTCCGCTGGTATTCGGGTGACGATGTCGCGTGCCCTGTTCGGAGCGATCTGACGTTTCGAGCCCGGCACGAAGTTCAGGCCGAGCGAATCTGCGCCAAGCGCAACAGCGAGCAAACCGTCGTCAACGCTGGTGACACCGCAGATTTTGACAAACATTATTCGGCCGCCTCGATCAGGGCACGAACCCCGTTTGCGGGGCCGTCGTGTTTCACGAGCGACTCCCCAACGAGCACCGCTTCGAATCCAGCCGAAACAAGATCGGGGATATCGGCGGGGCCGGTGATTCCCGATTCGGCGATGCGAATGACATCTGTTGGCAAGGATGAAGCAACGCGTCGCGCCCGCTGCACGTCGACGTTGAAGGTCATGAGATCTCGTTGGTTCACGCCTACGATGTTTCCACCAATTGCCATCGCCCGCTCGGCTTCGGCCTCATCGTGCACCTCGATGAGCGCATCGAGGCCAATTTCGGTCGCCAACGTATAGAAATCGGCCAGCTCATGGTCGTCGAGTGCCGCAACGATGAGCAGCACACAATCGGCACCCATCAGCCGGGCATCGACCACATCGTTTGCGGCAACGGTGAAGTCCTTGCGCAGAATCGGAATGTCGACAGCATCTCGTACGGTCTGCAGGTCGGCGACCGAGCCACCAAAATACTGCTCGTCGGTAAGTACCGAACAACAGGCTGCTCCCCCGTTGGCGTAGGCCGAGCTCAAGGCAGCCGGATCGAGGTCCAGATTGAGGTCGCCCTTTGATGGTGAGCGGCGTTTCACTTCGGCGATAACGCCGAGTCCCGGCACAGATCGGATCGCTGCGCCGAATCCACGAGCGGATTCGAGCGAACTTGTCTGCTCAACGAGTTGGTCGAGTGAGCGAGTGTCGTCGGCGGCGGTTTGCCGGTGCGACTCGAGGATGCCGTCGAGGTACGTGGTCACGAAGCGTCCGTTGGAGGTTCGACGGTGACTGGTTGTCCAGCAAGGTCGAGCGTTGTTGCGTCGAGCGCGGACCGTTTGATGTAGGCAAGCGCTACCCAACCGTCTCCTGCGGGAGCAACCGAGGTAATGATTCCTGCAGCAGCGCCATCGACGGTGAGCTCGTTCTCGGCCGGTGCTGGACCGCTGCCACGAACAAGGCGGAGACGGCGAGGGGTATTGCCGCCACGGGAGTCGACGCGGGCCACAAGTTCTTGGCCGGTGTAACAACCCTTGGTAAAGGATGCCGATTCGTTGACGATGCCTGCCTCGGCGGGGATCGTGCTCTCGGTTAGCTCAGCGCCCATAGCAGGGACCATGGCTTCGATCCGTAGACGCTCGTACTCAGGCGCCGACAGCAACTCCCCCGACGGCTCCGGGAGCACTGGGTCGAGCAGGTCGATGCCGATCTGGCCTTTGGCCGGAGGCGCCGCAACCGTGGCACCGTGTGTCTCTGTTGGGGCTGTCGCGCCCCGGATTGCGTGCCATTGCCACGTTTCGAGGGTGAGCTCCACCTTCACGCGCATCATGAAACGTTTGAGCCTGGCCTGGAGCGCTTCGCCAAAACCTGCATCGACATCGAGCACAAAGCTGTCGTCGGCGATCTTGGTGACGCGGAACCACGAATCGACCTTGCCCTGCGGTTGCAGAATCAGGCTCCATGCGGATTCGCCAACGGGCAAACCAAGCACGTCTTGGCTGATCTGGCCTTGCAAATAGGAGCCAGCGTCCTCGCCAGCGACTAGGACAACATCTCGAGTGCTCGTGTACACGCTCATAGGAGGCCTTTACGTTGTTGGGTCATCAATCGTGCGCCGGGCACCGCGGCAAGGAGCGCCTTGGATTTATGGATGCACTCGTTATGTTCGTCGATCGGCACGCTGTCGGCAACCACGCCCGCACCAGCCTGAACCGATGCTTTGTTGCCAGTGATGAACATCGTCCGAATCGCGATTGCGGTGTCGATGTTGCCGGAGAAGTCGAGATAGCCAATGACGCCTGCGTACGGCCCTCGTTTGACCGGCTCAAGGTCGTCGATGATCTCCATCGCCCGAACCTTTGGAGCGCCTGACACCGTGCCCGCAGGCAACGTTGCACGGAGCACGTCGATTGCGGTCTTGCCCTCGGCGAGCTTGCCGCTCACCTGCGACGTGAGATGCATCACGTGGCTGTACTTTTCGAGCGACATCACCTGGTCACGGCTCTCGCTGCCATAGGCAATAACTCGGCCAATATCGTTGCGAGCAAGATCGACGAGCATCACATGCTCCGCAACCTCTTTGGGGTGTTCGCAAAGCTCGGCGCCGAGACGGCGGTCTTCTTCGTCCGTTGCACCACGGGGGCGGGTGCCCGCAATGGGGCGAGAGGTCACGGTGCCATCGCGCAACTGCACCATTGGCTCGGGGGATGCACCAACGATATGCAGGTCGCCAATACGGAAGAAATACATATATGGGCTTGGATTGACCTGGCGCAGAACCCGGTAGAGATCGAACGGGTCGGCGTCGAGTTCGAAATCGAACCGTTGCGACAGAACGACCTGGAAGATGTCGCCCGCAAGAATGTGTTCTTTTGCTGTCGCTACCGCAGCGCAGTACAGCTCTTCGCCCATGGTCGAGGTGACCTCGGGCAGCGGTGCGTCGAGGGGCGGCGGAGACACCAGTGGCTCGTCGAGCGGCTTTGCGCCGTCGGCTTGGAGACCTTCGAGGCGCTCAATGGCTTCGTCGTAGGCAAGACGGAGCGTTGCTTCGTCGGCGTTCTCGGGAATGACGCTGTTTGCGATGAGCGTCACTTGCTGTCGGAAATGATCAAACGCTGCGAGCTCACCAATCAGCGCCATGACGCCGTCGGCATGCCCAGTGTCGTCCGTTGGAATGTTCGGAAGGTGTTCGACTTCTCGAACAACGTCGTATCCGAGATACCCCATAAGGCCCGAATGCAACGGCGGAAGTTCGGCAAGATCGGGTGAAGAGAACGCTTCGAGCAGGTTCTCGAGCGTGGCGAGCATGCCTTTGCCCACCGGCACTACACTAGCGAGCGGCCCCGTCACGGTGACCTCACCGTTACGAGAAATGATCGTGGCGAGCGGATTGCGACCAAGGAACGACCAACGACTCCAACGGTCGCCGTTCTCGACAGACTCGAGCAGGAACCCATCACCATCGCCAACGCAACGAGCAAAGATCGCCACCGGTGTGACCTGATCAGCGAGGAGCGCACGCCACACCGGCACAACCCGATGTTCTTTTGCGAGCGCTACAAACTCTTCGAAGGAAGGTGAGACCGACATGGACAGTGGAGCTTCAGACATTAGAGGTAGAGCCCGGTAGAGCCATCCTCGTCGAGACGTTCAGCCGCAACGGCATGGACATCACGTTCACGCAGGATTATGTAGTCGGTGCCGCCTACTTCGACCTCGTACCGATCATCGGGGTTAAACAACACCCGATCACCAATCTCCATGTTCCGCACATTTGGACCAGTGGCCACAATGGGCGCCCACGTGAGCCGTTTGCCGACCTGAGCAGTAGCCGGAATCAGTATCCCGCCCGTCGATCGACGTTCCCCTTCGACATCGCTTATGCGCACGAGAATGCGGTCGTTCAGCATCTTGATCGGGAGGCGATCGCCATCGCCGTTCTCTGGCTGGATGCCCGTGTTCTTGGGGCTATTCTCTGCTACTGCGGTCACCGCAACTATTCTACTGCGGAGGTCGAACGGTGACGCCTCGGTCAGCCATGAGTTCTCGACGTGCCTCAAATTGAGGTGACGAGGAGGAAAAGATAGCGAGACCTGCGACGATGACGGTCATGACAGTCGCAATCCTCGACTACAACGCGGGAAACGTCACCTCGGTCGCTCATGCGGTACGAAGTCTCGGATTTGATGCCGAGATAACCTCGGACCATGACATCATCCGAGCTGCCGATCATGTGATCTTTCCGGGCGTTGGAGCGGCGGCAACGTGTATGGCCGTCATTCGCGAACGCGGACTCGACGTTGCCCTCCGGGAAGCTGTTGATTCTGGCAAACCCGTCCTCGGTATCTGCGTTGGCATGCAGTTGCTCTTCGAACACTCCGAAGAGGACGGCGGGGTCGAGTGCCTGGGCCTCCTGCCCGGCACCGTCAAACGGTTCGAGCTCGACGATCCAACGCTCAAGGTGCCGCACATGGGTTGGAACCCTGTCGAATTCATCAGCGATGAACCCATTGCGAGCGGCCTCGTTGGGGCGACAGACACCGCCTGTTATTTCGTACATGGCTACTACTGCGACCCCGATCCGTCGGTCCAGGTGATAGCCACCACCGACCACGGACATCCGTTCTGCGTTGGTGTCCGCAAAGACAACCTTGTCGCGATGCAATGCCACCCAGAAAAGAGTGGGCCCGTCGGTATGTCGATTTTGGCCTCGTTTCTGGAGAGTTCGTAACCATGTCGCTACTAAAGCGAGTGGTCGTCTGCCTTGATGTGCGTCGCGGCCAGGTGACAAAGGGAATCAAGTTTCAGGACAACGTGGACCTTGGCGATCCCGTTGAATATGCAATGAGATACGACGAGCAGGGCGTCGACGAGCTTGTCTTCTACGACATCACCGCATCGGCCGAAGAACGCAATCTCTTTCTCGACGTCGTCGAGAACGTCGCTGCATCGATTCGGATCCCATTTTCGGTTGGAGGCGGCATCGACTCGCTCGACTCGATGCGTTCGGTTCTGCTCGCCGGAGCCGAAAAGGTCAGCCTCAACTCCCCTGCTGTCCGCAACCCAGGTCTGCTTACCGAAGGTGCTGAGGCCTTTGGCGCACAATGCATCGTGCTTGGTGTCGACGCCAAGAAGGTCGACAAGACAGTAGCGATCCCCTCGGGCTACGAAGTGGTCATTCAAGGTGGCCGAACGCCAACAGGGCGCGATGCCTTTCAATGGGTCATCGAGGCAGAAGAGCGCGGCGCTGGCGAAATCTGCCTTAATGCCATCGACACAGATGGAGTGCGCGACGGCTACGAGCTAGGGCTTACCCGAATGGTCGCCGATGCTGTTGGTATCCCGGTTATTGCCTCGGGTGGTGGCGGCAAGCCATCGCATTTGACCGAAGCGGTAACCACTGGCGGAGCTGATGCAGCGCTCGTGGCGTCCATGGTGCACTACGGCGATTACACGATCGACGAGATCAAGACGGCAATGGCCGCCGACGGTGTTGCCGTAAGACTTACGAAGTAGCGGCTAGCGCTGCAACTACCGCTGCGGGGTTAAAGCGTGCCCTTAGTAGATGGAAGACGGCCGCCGGTAACCGTGACGGCGTCGCGCAACGCACGAGCGACACCCTTAAAGGTTGCTTCCACAATGTGGTGCGTGTTCTTGCCGCGCACCAAGACAATATGGAGCGTGATTCCCGACGCCATCACAAAGGCTCGCCAGAACTCTTCAACCAACTGCGGATCGAATGGTGGCGTACCAAGGATCTTCTCGCCAGGGAACTCGACGTCGTAATGCATGAACGGACGACCGGAGAGATCGAGTGCTGTCTCTACCAAAGCCTCATCGAGCGGAACCGCGTTGGAAGCGAAACGGCGGATGCCGACCTTGTCGCCAAGCGCTTCTTTGAACGCACCGCCGAGGAGTATGCCGGTGTCTTCGACGGTGTGGTGCGAATCGATGTGGAGATCGCCAACCGCTTTGATGCTGAGGTCGAACCCGCCGTGACGGCCGAGTTGATCGAGCATGTGATCAAAAAACGGAAGACCGGTGTCGCAGTTGGTCTTTCCGTCGCCGTCCAGGTCAATGTCGATCTGGATCTGCGTTTCTTTTGTATCCCGTGATGCTGAAGCGTTGCGCATTGTTTCAGTGTAGGAGCCGGTACATGCAGTCGCTTCGCACCAAGCCAAATCAGACGGCGGAATCAGGTCACATGGGACTTCAGACGGGCGGGGCTTTAGGCGGGCTGGGACTTCAGGCCGACTCGGACATGATTTCGGTCAGAGCAGCCAGAAACGCATCGTTCTCGTCAGGAGTCCCAACGGTTACTCGCAGCGTGTCGTCGAGACGTGGCCATGATGCGCAGTTGCGGACAAGGACCGAACGGTCGACGAGCGCCTGCCACAGATCGTTGCCGCTCATGTTGTTGGCACGGAAGAGAAAGAAGTTTGCCCCGCTCGCCCACGTGGTTACCGGCAGATCGCGCATCGCTGCCTGCAGGCGCCCACGCTCCTCAACTATCTGAGCAACGCGTTGATCCATCTGTTCACCGAAGTCGAGCGCCGCAACACCAGCTGCCTGCTTAAACGCGTCGAGATGGTAAGGCAGGACAACCTTTTCGAGCTCGCCAACCAGCCATTTCGGGCCGAGTAGGTAGCCAAGGCGTGCCGCTGCCATCGACCAGGTCTTCGAGAACGTGCGAGTGACCACCATCGGCACATCTTCGCCAATGGCGCCGACGGCAGATGTGGAGGAGAACTGGCCATAAGCCTCGTCAACAACAAGAAGACCGTTCGTGCCCGACATGATGTCGAGAATAGCTTCGACGGTGTCGGGCGGATCGACCAGGCCCGTTGGGTTGTTGGGAGAGCAGACAAACAGGACGTCGGGTTCGTGGGTCTCCACGACCCGCTGCACTTCATCGAGGTCCAGGCTGAAGTCATCGCCGCGTAAACCTTCGACAACCGAGGTTCCGGTGGTCTTGGCGATGTGGGCGTGCATTGCGTACGTGGGTTCAAAGACCGCTGCGGTACGGCCGGCACCGCCGAAGGTCAACAGGATTGTTTGCAACACCTCGTTCGAACCGTTGGCCACGAAGATTTCTTCGGCCGTGCGGTCATATCGGAGTCCGAGTTTGGCTCGCAGTTCGAGTGCGGCACGGTTGGGGTAACGGTTCCACGCAATTTGATCGATCGATGCATGCAGCGCTTCATCAAACTCTGCAGGGGGAGGCTCGGGGGCCTCGTTGGTGTTCAGGCGAACATCAACATCGATTTGTGGTGAGTGGTATCCGTCGCGAAGCGCAATGTCGGAACGCACCGTTGGCCGACTCACGAAAAGGCTCGCAACGCGCTCTGCAGGTTTCGCCCGGCGCTATGCAGCGAGCGCTCCACTTCGTACAGACGGATAGCGATGTCGTCACGATCGCTTCCCCGGTATTTCTCGGCAACATCGACCACGCGGGCAACGAGGTCTTCGATTTGTGTAGAAACGGTCGACAATTCGGCGAGATCGGAATCCATAGGGCCAAGGCTATCCGCAGACCAAAGAGCGGACGCTCGATAGCGCCCGCTCTCTTGACAGCACTGGGTGGCGGGTCCCTTTCGTGCTGCGTCAACACCCGTCAGCGGCGAAGCGACAGGTGTTGAATTTCGAAGTTACCTATTGGCGCTGCGCGGGTGAAGCCGAACAGTCCATTTGGGCAATTGGCGTCAGATGCTGTTCCCCCCTTTGCACCAATACGCTTGGGGCGTGGAGTTTCTTCTCGAGCACCAGGCCAACAGTGCACCAACCGTGCACCTCACGTTTTCTCCCGATGAGTCACTGACCACCGTTGCCGACGCCCTCGTGTTGGCCGGAAACGCCGGACCGGAGACGTCGATTTGGCTCCATGGCACCACCGATGATCGCCGCGATCACTTCGAAACGAGCGGCCTCGAATCACACCGGACCTTGTTGCAAATGCGGGCACCGCTGCCGCTTGCACACACCGACCTTCCAACACGAGCCTTTACCGAAGACGACATCGATGACTTTGTTGCGGTAAACAACCGGGCCTTTCACTGGCACCCAGAACAATCGGGGCTAACCGCCGAAGCGGTCCGCGACGATATGGCCGCCGACTGGTTCGATGCGGACGGTTTTCGGCTGCACCATGTCGATGGCGAACTCGCTGGTTTCTGTTGGACCAAGATCCATAAAGATCCTGAAGCCCTCGGCGAGATCTACGTGATCGCTGTCGATCCAAAGTTTCATGGTCAAGGACTCGGCAAAGAAACGACGCTAGCGGGGCTCGATTGGCTCACCGGCGCAGGTCTCGACACCGCAATGCTCTACGTGGAGAGCGACAACGTTGTGGCAGTCGCAACGTATGAACGCATTGGGTTCACGACCTATCGCACCGACACCCTCTGGCAGCAGAGCGGCAACAACACACAGGTCAGCCAATGATCACTAGCCAAACCCGTTATCAACTCGACCGAGAGGGAATGGGCGAACTTCTCGCTGACCACCCGAAGTATCGCGTTGAACAGCTATGGAAAGGCCTCTACGAAGAGGGCCTTGATATCGCCGACATTTCCACCCTGCCCAAGGACCTCCGGAGCAACCTCGACTCGCTGCTTCCCGCCGCGCTCCATCACCGCATCGAGCGGGTAAGCGAAGGCGGCGAAACACATAAATGGCTATGGGGCCTTGACGACGGTGACGCGGTCGAGACCGTGCTCATGCACTACAAGGACCGGTCAACGGTTTGTGTCAGCAGCCAAGCTGGTTGCGCGATGGCCTGTGGTTTCTGCTCGACAGGCCAAGAAGGATTCCGCCGACACCTGACAACCGGCGAGATCGTTGAGCAGGTCGTTCGTGCCCGTGACGCCGCAAATCCTCGCCGACTCTCGAACGTTGTCTTTATGGGCATGGGCGAACCCCTTGCGAACTACGACGCTGTATGGGGCGCGGTGCGGCGCATCCACGGCGACATTGGACTTTCGGCCCGACACATCACGATGAGCACCGTCGGTGTTGTCCCGGGCATCCGCCGGATGGCCGAAGAGAAGCTGCCTGTCAGCTTGGCGGTCTCGCTGCATGCCGCCACCGACGATCTCCGCACCGAACTCGTGCCGTTAAACAAGCGCTACCCCATCGACATGTTGGCCGATGCGTGCTCGGCATATGTGGCAGCGTCGGGCCGAAGGCTCAGCTTCGAGTGGGCCTTGATCGCCGGAGTGAACGACACCGAAGAGCAGGCAATCGCTCTCGCTGCGTTGTGCAAAGAGCTCCGTGCCCACGTAAACCTCATACCGCTAAACCCAACGCCGGGCTACCTAACCGTGGGCACCGACACCGCTGGTGTCAACCAGTTCCAGAAGTGGCTACTCGAGCGAAACACCAACGCCACGATCCGCCGAAACCGGGGCACCGACATCGATGCGGCCTGCGGCCAATTGCGCGCTAGCCAAAACAAGACAACGACAGCGGTTGCTGCGCCGACGCGACGCAAGCCCTAGCCGAAGCCAAGTCCGAGGCATAGGGACCAGAGATTGCGCGAATCCTGCAGTACCCTGTGTAGCGATGGTTGATCGTTATTCATTCCAAAGCCCGTTCTCTCGTGGCTCCCAGGCGAACCCTTGGTTTATGGCTGGACCGGTAGCCGTCACGACGACGACTTTTGTTGCAGGCCTCAGCTTCTTCGGCGTACTGCTCTCGGTTCTCGAAGGCGGCATTGGCACCGTTGGGCGACTGTTGTTGCTCGACGAGAAGGCCCTTACCGGCGGTCAGATCTGGCGTCTCGCCACCCACTTGATCCCCGCACCCGGGATCTTTAATGCGTTGATCAGCCTGATCTTCTTTTACCTGATCGGCACGCAGTTCGAAGCCCGGCTTGGGCGGCGTGCCTATACCTCGTTGACCGTCGTCCTTACGATCGTCCCGGCGCTGTTGGGCGCGATCGTTGCGGTGCTCACCAACGAAGCTGTCGTCGGCGTTGGTCTCGGCATCATGTTCTTTGGTTTGGCTGCGGGGTATGCCGCAGCAAACGTGGACGCCAAGTCGTTCTTCGGCATTCCGTTCTGGGCGCTCATTGCCTTCTTCTTCTTTGTCCAGTTCTTAACCCTGCTCTCCGACAGAAGCCTCGTTGGACTCGTCATGTTGTTCGCTACGACTGGAATTGGCCTCGTCGTGACCCGCTCGCTCGGCTTTTCCCAGGTGGACTGGATTCCAACGGTGAACCTCCCCTCCTTCTTTACCGACGAGCCACAGGCCCGCCCCGCAACAGCGAAGCCACGTGGTTCAGCGAAGAAGGCATCCCGAGGCAAGAAGAAGAAGAAGAAGAACGCAGCAGCTGGCCACTTACAGTCGGTACCGACGCCCGCTGCGTCTGAAGCCGAAATTGATGCGTTGCTCGACCAGGTCAGCGAGCAGGGCATCGACAGCCTGACGAAACAACAAAAACAGGCCCTCGAGCGTCACTCCAAAGAGATGCGCAAGCGCCGCGATATCTAGACGTTACGAGTCGTCGCTAGGAATCATCGTCGCTAGGAATCAAGCGGGCGAGGACGCTCTCGATCTCGGAGCGGCTGTTCATGACGGCTTGCCATGCGTCGGCAAGCCGGACAGGGTTGCCTTCGATAGCGATGACGAGCAGAACATCGTCAAAGCGCGTCACCATGACCGCTCCGCGTTCTGTCGATGTCATCGAGTCAACGAACGAGCCAAGCGCTCCTCGCTCGACAAGATCGACTTTGGTCTGCGATGCCGTTGCGAAATGGATCAGCGTGCGTCGCATCGACTCACGCTCGCCGGAAGCTATGAGGTTGACCAGCGGTTGAGTGCTCTGCCCCCGAAACAACATGGCCGCAGAGAACCCTGGTATCCACGCAGCGAGATCTTCGAGCACGGCGTCTAGTTCGAGCAGGACGCTGAGGTCGACGTCCTCTTCATGGATGTCGCCCCCGGTCCGAGCTTGTTTACGCCGTCCCGATGCAGCCATAGCGGCGCGACGAGCCGTCTCGGCTACTTCGGACTCGCGATCATCGGACCCGTTCTCTTCATTCGTCACGTGCGTGACGTTAGCGCGACAAACACCGCGATCCATCAGCGTTCCCCCGACCACACCTTCTACGCTGGGTATGTGGACGCAACGCCAGAGACGCATTCAACAGCCGAACTTCCTGCGCTTGACCAGCCGCTTCCCGAAGGGGAAGCAAAGGGCCAGGCGGTACAAGCAATGTTCGACACCATTGCGCCCAGGTACGACCTGGTGAACCGGATCATGACGTTTCGTCTCGATGTGCGGTGGCGTCGCCAGGCAATTGCTTCGCTCGCTTTGCCGTCCGGTTCGGTCATTCTCGATCTAGCGACCGGCACCGGAGACTTCTGCCGAGAGCTAGCGGAGCAGGATTACGCCTCGGTCGGCGCCGATTTCAGCTTTGGCATGCTGGCTGCGGCCCGCACCACCGAGCCGTTGGTGCAAGGTGACGGTATGCACCTACCAATCGCCGATGCTTCGGTCGACGGAGTGACGTGCGGTTTTGCCCTACGTAACTTTGTTGACCTGCAAATGGTCTTTGCCGAATTGGCCCGAATTGTTCGCCCCGGCGGACGAATTGCCTTGCTCGATGCGAGCGAGCCGGACAATGCTCTGATGAAGTTCGGTCACGGCATCTACTTTGGCAAGGTCGTGCCGTTTGTTGGCGGATTACTTTCCAACAAAGCGGCGTACGGCTATCTGCCGCGATCGCTTGCGTATTTGCCACCGCGTGACGAGCTTCTCGCCGGTCTTCGTTCCGTTGGGTTCTCCGACGTGACACACGAGCAGTTGACGCTCGGCGCAGCACAGTTACTCACCGCAACTCGCGACTGAGCAAGTACCGCTCTTAGGAGAGCAACAAGCCAATCGTCATCGCAACCCCCGCGATGAGCTGCGTGCGACCAGTGCCTTCGAGGACGGGGATGAGTTCTCGTCCTACGGCACCTTGTCGAACGGTCTGCAACGCGGGTACCGCTGGTGCCAAACCAACGAGACCAAGCAGCACAGGTAGGCGCCCTGTGGCGACGGCAACTACGGCGATAAGAACAAAAGCGCCAACCATCGAGCCGAGGTAAAGCCAGCGGGTGGCACTGTCGCCTATGCGTACCGCAACGGTGCGCTTCCCGGCCTCTGCGTCACCAACACGATCTCGAAGGTTGTTGATGACCAACAGCGCCGTGGCAAATACCCCAACGGGGATGGAGAGAACAAGGGCGAGGCCCGAGATTGTCTCGGTTTGCACATAGGCCGATCCAACGGTGGCGACCACACCAAAGAACACGAACACAAACACTTCGCCGAGACCGATGTACCCGTAGGGATTGTCGCCACCGGTGTAGAACCACCCTGCCCCTATTGACGCTGCACCCACGACGAGCAGCCATGGGTTCACCACAATGCTCAGCGCAAGCCCCACAACACCAGCGAAGCCGAATGCAGCGAGCATGGCTTTCTTGACGGCACTCGCCGAGGCAGCGCCGGACCCCACGAGCCGAAGCGGGCCAACCCGGTCGTCGTCGGTTCCTCGAACGCCGTCGCTGTAATCGTTTGCGTAGTTCGTGGCTACTTGCAACGCCAGCGCCACGACCAGCGCAGCAATTGCACGCCACAGAATGAAGGCATCGCTAGCCACCGCTGCAGTTCCGACAGCCACGGGCACAATTGCCGCCGGCAGCGTCTTCAGGCGAGCGCCAGCAACCCAGAGAGCAGCACCGGTAGGAAGCGTCGAGGTCACCTGGTCAACGTATCAACTTATGAACAAACCGAAAGAAAACAGGGTCAGACCCTGTGTTCTTTCGGTTGGGCAGGTTCTTTTGGTTGCCAGTGGCCGAAATGGGTTCGTTCTAGGCGAGGTCGTGATGCCGAAGCGCTGGGGCGTTCACCTTCTTGGTTTGGGTGACCAATTGCGATGGTGCCGATTGCCCGCCGGCCATTGGGCACGCCGAAACGCTCGCGGACTGCTGGTTCGTTATCGAACTGGCCAAAGAGGCAGGCGCCGAGGCCTACGCCAACGGCGGCCAGAAGGATATTCTCTGCCGCTGCGCCGCCATCGACCCACCAGTAAGGCACTGCCCATGCCTCAAGTCCCGTCCCGAGGCCTGTGCGGGCCTTGTCGGCCTCGGCGTACCGAGTGACGTATGCGTTGGGGTCAACGTAGGGAATCAGCAGCACGGGAGCAATGAGCAAGCCGGGCCAGGGGAAAGACTGTCGGGCTGAAGCAGGCAACGTGGTGTCCCAGTACGACGCCACTTGTTCATTGCGTAGAACCAGCAGTTCGAGTGAACGGGTATTGCCCGCGCTCGGTCCCGAATGGGCAGCACGAATGACCGTGTCGAGCAGGTCGTCTTCGACCAATGCGTTCCTATAGCTGCGAACCATGTGCCGCTTGGCGAGCATGGCTAGGACAGTTGCCTGCGAACCAGCGTTGGGTGCCTTAGGCGAACTTGGCAAGGTCTTCCGACATTGCCCAGCCAAAGCCAATGAGCACGTCACCGTTCTTCACGTCAAGGTCGGTGAAGAATGCAGTGACCTCTGGATCGATCGACTCGGGCGAGGAGGATTCGTGGTCGAGTGCGCAAGGCGTCTCGCCGTCACCCTTGCCCATAAAGGCACGGTCGGCGTAACGCAATGGAGAGATGCCGAAGCGCTTCGCAAAGCGGCGTCCCCATGCTCGTTCTTCGCCGGAGATCTTGTGATCGGGGCGAGGCACAACGTCTTGGAACGACTTCAAGATGTCGAAACCATCGGAGGTTTGCATACGCAAACCAACAACGACATCCTCGTCGGGGAATGCCATGACTGCACGATGCATGAGGTCGGTGACCATTCCCTTCATGATCGTGTCGCGACGGGAGCTACGAGCAATAGACCCAAGGCCGATGATGATCGCTGGCGTGCCACCGATGCGCTCGAGCGTGTAATACGCAAAGCCCTTCATACGGCCGTTGTCGAGCGCCTGGCAGCACAGGACCCATTCCTCGGCTTGCTTGGACAGATCGCCTGCTTCGTAAGGCAGCGGGCTGTCGACGCAAAGGTCTGCCATGTCGGAGATATCTACATCGCTTAGCGCGTTGCAATCTTTGGTTTCTACTTCGAGTGCCATACCGATTCGCCTTGCTTTGTCGCTTCTGTCGCACCTCTAGTCCAGTCAAGAATTAGAGAAAACGCAAACTGAGGAAATGTGGGCCTAAACAACGACTGCATCGGGGCCAAGAAGTTCTCGCACCGCTGCCACCAGACCGCTTCCGGTCTCGACCCGATAAGTCTCGGGAAGTCGAATCACTTGGTTGCTTTCGAGATGCAAGAACACCTCGGATTCACCGGAGTACTCCTGGAGGAGACCCTTCAAATGGTCGAGCGTTTCTGGATCCTGCGCATAGGAAGGCAACCGCAATCGGAGCGGCTGCTGGGCAGACATCGATGACGAGTCAAAGACCTCGAGATCTTGAGCAATGAACTTGGGGATGTCGTCCTTACCATCGAGGCGACCGCGAACAACAACGATCGAATCGTCGACGAGCTTGTGCCCGTGCTCGGTCATCGTCCTCGGGAAGACCATGACCTCGATGGAACCTTCAAGATCTTCAAGTTCGAAGATCGCCATGAGGTCGCCCTTGCGGGTCCACTTCTTCTGAAGGTTGGTGACAACTCCGCCGACACGCAAGAACGCGCCGTCCTTCTCGTCTTCGAGCGCACCAACAGTCTTGTCACAACGGCGTCCAAGGGCTGCTTCGTATCCGAGAATTGGATGATCAGAAATGTAGAGACCGAGCATCTCCTTCTCGTTCGCAAGCTTTGGCATTTTGTCGAACTCGATGTCGGGAATGTCGGGCCGGTCGTCAAAGGTGGGCTCGTCACCGAGGCTGCCAAAGAGCGTTGCGACCCCTATGTCGTGGTCCTTGCGCGACGCCACCGTGCGATCGATGATTCCTTCGTAGACGCTGAGCAAGCCTTTGCGAGGATGACCGAGCGAATCAAAGGATCCGGCTTTGATCAATGACTCGAGCGTTCGTTTGTTCAGAACGCTGTAGTCGACGCGTTCCACGAAGTTGAGGAAACTGTCGAACGGCCCGTTGGCGTCTCGTTCGGCAATGATCTGCTCAACCAATGCGCCACCGACGTTACGAACCGCAGACATGCCAAAGACAATCTCGCCTTTGTCATCGCTCGCGTCGAGGTTTGGTTCTGGATGGAAGTCGAGTCGTGCGCGGTTGATGTCTGGCACCACCACGTTGATGCCCATGATGCGGCACTCGTTGAGGTAAACCGCTGCCTTGTCGAGGCTGCCCTTCACCGAGGTGAGCAGCGCTGCGATGTATTCGACGGGGTAATGCGCCTTCAAGTACGCGATCTGGAAGGCCACGAGGCCGTAGCCATAGCTATGGCTCTTGTTGAAGGCGTAATCGGCGAAAGGCTCGATGATCTTCCACCACTCCTCCCCCAGCGGACGTCCGTAACCCGTGGTTTCACAACCATCAACGAACTTGGCCTTCTCCTTCTGCATGACCTCGCGGATCTTCTTGCCGCAAGCCTTTCGCAGAGAGTCAGCGTCGGCGAGTGAATACCCAGCAAACTTCTGCGCAACACGCATCATGGATTCCTGGTAGATCATCAGGCCATAGGTGTCACCGAGGATTTCGCCGGCGTCGTCATGCAGCAACGTCACGTCTTGACGGCCGTTCTTACGATCGGCGTAATCGTTGTGCATGTTTGCTTCCATCGGACCCGGCCGATAAAGCGCAACGAGCGCAGCAACATCTTCGAACTCGGTTGGACCGAGCGACTTCATCAACGAGCGCATCGGTGTCGACTCGAGCTGGAAGACGCCAATCGTGTCACCGCGTCGGAGCAGTTCGTAGGTTGCCTCGTCTTCGAGGTCGACGTTGTCGATATCGACTTCGATCCCTTGGGTCTCGAGGATCATGCGAAGCGCATCGTCGATGACATCTAGGTTTCGCAGACCAAGAAAGTCCATCTTGAGCAGGCCGAGAGACTCGACGCCGTTCATCTCGTACTGGGTAACCACCGGAGCGTCGTCAGGATTTTGGCCAGCCTCTGGTTTGCGCTGGATTGGCACGTAGTCGGTGAGCGGATCCTTGGTAATCACCACGGCCGCTGCATGAATGCCGTCGGAGCGGCGGAGTCCTTCGAGGCCCTTGGCTACGTCGACGACCTCGGCCACGATTGAGTCGGTGGCCGCCATTTCGCGAAGGTCGCCGGCTTGGGCGTAACCGCCCTCGTACTTGGGGTGCTTTTCAAAGCAGTACTGCAACGGCGTGTCACGGCCCATGATCAGCGGCGGCATTGCCTTGGCTACTTTGTCGCCGACCGCATAGGGGTAACCAAGCACACGCGCCGCGTCACGAACCGCAGCTCGCGCCTTGATCTGGGAGAACGTCACGATCTGGGCAACGTGGTCTTGTCCGTAGCGCTCCGAGCAGTACCGGATCATCTGGTCGCGGTAACGGGTATCGAAGTCCATATCGATATCGGGCATCGACATACGGGACGGGTTCAGGAAGCGCTCGAACAGCAGGTCGTACTTGATGGGGTCAAGGTCGGTGATCCACAAGCTGTACGCCACAGCGCAGCCAGCGGCCGAGCCTCGGCCTGGTCCAACTCGGATGTTGTTATCTCGGGCGTACTTGATGAGGTCCCACGTGATGATGAAGTAGGACGAGAAACCCATGTTCTTGATGACGTCGAGCTCGAAGAGGAGCCGGTCGAGGTTCTCTTGGGGGATGTTCTCGCCCCAACGTTTCTTGGCGCCCTCCATGGTGAGGTGCAGAAGGTATTCGTCATCGTCGGTGAAGCCGGCTGGCAAGGGGAAACTCGGCAGCAGCGGTTCGCCGAATTCGATCTCGACGTTGCAACGTTCGGCAATCCACAAGCTGTTGTCGCACGCAACTTCGTGCTCACGCCACTGGTGTCGCATCTCGGCGGCCGACTTGAGGTAGTGCTGGTCGCCGTGGAACTGAAAGCGATCAGGGTCGCTGCGTAGCGAACCGGTTTGCACACAGAGCAACGCATCGTGCGCCGAGTGGTCAGCTTGATGGGTGTAGTGGCTGTCGTTTGTCGCAAGGATCGGGGCGCCGATCTTCTTTGCGATCTCGAGGAGCTGGGGGTTTGTGCGGATCTGCTCGGGGATGCCGTGATCCTGGAGTTCAACAAAAAGATTATCCCGACCAAAGATGTCTTGCAGACGTCCAGCCCGGTTCACAGCTTCGTTAAAATCTCCGGCCAGAAGCGCTTGAAGGACCTGCCCGCCGAGGCAGCCCGTGGTGGCAATGAGACCTTCGGAGTGTTGGTCCAGCAGCTCCCAGTCGACGCGTGGCTTGTAGTAGTAGCCCTCCATAAACGCCTTCGAGGCGAGCTGGATCATGTTCTGGTAACCCTTGTTGTTCTCGGCCAAGAGAATCAAGTGGTAGTAGAGCTTTCCGCCGCCAGCGGTGCTGCCACCGGAGTCGTCGACCTTCTTGCCGCGACGCGAAGGGCGCTCGGAGCGGTGCTCGTAGGCCATGTACGCCTCGGTACCAAGAATTGGCTTGATACCAGCGTTGTTGCACGACTTGTAGAAGTCGAGAATTCCGTACATGTTGCCGTGATCGGTGATGCCGAGCGCTGGCTGCCCGTCGGCTGCTGCGGCGGCGACGAGCTCATCGAGGCGCGAGGCACCATCGAGCATCGAAAATTCGGTATGAACGTGAAGGTGGGTGAAGGACCCAGCCATTCGACTCCTCGATTGTCGGAACATCAACCATAACGGAAACTACAGCGACGGAATTCCGACTATTTCTAGCCGCCGGTCACGTTCGGACACAATACGGACAGCGAACGCCTCCTAACCAAAGGCAAACAACCGTGACATCCGGGGTCTGACCCCGGATGTCACGGTTCGTTCCGTGTGCGACTCATCGACCATGCGCCTGCGGCCATGAGCGCCATCCCGATGAGCAGCGCTGGCGCTGCAAGCAACGTGCCATCGCGATCCCAGGCAGTTGAACGGATCCATACCGTCCTGTCGCCCTGATCGACTCCGTCGCCACCCTGGTCCGGAATCGAAAAACCGAAGAGCTGAGCATCGGTTGAATCGTCGGCGCTTCGTATCCAGTCATAGTCTCTCGTTGTCTCCGACGTACCTCGATGACGTTCGAAACCAGCGGCGGTTAAGGCATTCTCAATGGCTTCATCCGGTTCGAAGGCCGTCTCCTCGATTTCGCGATACCGGGCCGTTACCAACGGGGAGTCGGCCGAGAAGAACAACGCTGAACGGTCCACCTCAACAAACTCGGCAACGTACCCCGGAGGAACGGTGAGGTCGTCGGCGAGTCGGTTCGCCATGATGATCAGCGATCCGACAAAGGATGCGGCGAGTGCAAGGCCTGCAACGAAGGGGATGATGCCTCGCCAATGCGCCCTAATCGATGCGGCGACAGGCGCCCAGCGCAGCCGGCCACCACTCAGTCTGCCTGTACGACGCTCTCGAAGCAGCGTGGTCCACAACCACCAGCCCAGCAGCCCGGCGAGTGCACTAGCGATGACGAGAAGGATCAGGGTGCTACGGCCGGTTACGACCGAGCCTCGATGTTCGAAGACGCCGTCGCTGGAAAGTAGAGGAGCGAGCAACCCTCGCACCCCACCAATCGGCACTCCACCGTCCTGACCTCCGTCGCTCACGGCGTCCCAACGAAGTTCCGTCCATGCAAAGAACGCCAACGGCACAAGAACGAGGTATGCCAAGAGTGTCCCTGCCCATGAGGCTGTCGTGCGGGCGAATTGCACGGGGTTATCCCCTGTCTCATACATCGTGACAACAAGAAGAACCGTCAACCATGCCCATAGCCCAAAGGCAGTACCACTGGCGGCATCGGCGAGCAGACTCGATCCGGCACTCGCCGCTACCGGGTCATAGAAGCCAACCAGGAGAAGAACAACCCCGCTCAGCAGCAGCAGGGATGCCAGTGCGCCAGTAAGTGCGGCCATGACCAACCGATCGAACCGGGCCGCTCTGTTTCCTGCTGACGAAGGGTCTTGTGCCGAGAACCATGCTCCCCAGGCAGCCAGTACAGGGAGGCCGAAGATGACGAACCCCAGAAGCCAGTACTGCCAGAAGGGGCCCGCTCCGTTCGTTGCAGCCAGAATCTCGGCCGTTGTTGGCCAGCGGTCGATGACTTCGAGGCCTTCGTCCACAGCCGGGGAGGCCGTACCGGCTACAACGTCTTGGCCACGCCGAAGCTGAAGCACGGCAACCACCAATCCAACAATCAGCGCGCTCACACCGAGGCGTTGCACGTTCGCTCGTCGCGTCGCTCGACGCTGCACGCGACGTTGCACGTTGGACCAGTCCGAGCTCTCTGTCTCTGTCCCGTCATCGGGATGCATCGATCGTTCCAACACGTCAACGATGGTCATCGCAATTCTCCTTCGAATTCGGTCTCGCCCAGGGCCTCGGCTAGTGACTTGAGCCCTCGATGCAAATGGGTCTTCACCGAACCCCTGTTGAGACTCAGCGCCTCGGCGATCATGGGGACGGTGAGGTCGTCATAGAACCGCAGCGCAACACACTGCCGCTGCCGCATCGGAAGGTTCAGCACGGCCTCCCGGAGCCGACGGTCGGGATGCTGGTCCTCGGCGACATCATCTGACGTTTGTGCGTGTCGCCGCTCCATTGCGAGACGTCGGAGCTTGGATCGAGACAGATTCATCAGCGTCGTCCGAACGTAAGACTCAAGCGCATCCGGATTGGTCAATCGCGGCGGACGCTCGACCAGACGCACAAAGGTCTCTTGGACCAACTCTTCGGCGAACCCGCAATTACCAACGATCCAGATGGCCAAGCCAACAAGCCGAGCAAAGTCGCGTTCATAGAGGCTGGCAAGAGGGTCATGGTCTTGCCCCTCGAATGTCGTCGCCACCGGTCTCTTCACCTAGGTACAGACGATTGAGACATGCCAAACGTTGACATGGCGTCGAGTATTTCGACGAGTTCTGTTCGCCTAAACGATGGCGTGGAGAATAGGTACGAGCATTTCTTCCGACGTGAGCGACCCGTGTCGGCCCACGAGTCGGTCGGCGTGGGGTTCGCCGGGGTCGTCAAAACCGATCGGCGTGAACGGCACCAAACAGACATCGCCGAGGCGAGTGTTTGCTTCGTGTGTCACGGTTGGGCCGAACCAGCCCTCGTCGATGACCTGTTCCTTGGTGCGTACCCAGGCTGTATCGCCGTGAGCCTCCACCGCTGCCTCATAGAGCTCGTTTGTCGCCCCTGACTTTGCGTGCATCCATCGGAACCGTGGCTCGCCGGAGCGGCCACTAGAGAGCGACACCACGCTCTTTGCCACCGGAACGATCTCTGGTGCGTCGATCTGTCCGTGGTCGGCGGTGACGACTAGTGCAGTTCCAGTCGGCAACGCGTCGAGCATCGCGCCGACCAGCCAGTCACAAAATTGCAGTTCGAGATTGAAGTACTCACCGGAGAATCCATGTACATGAGCCGTGTGGTCGAGCCCGTCGTAGTACGTGTACACGTTTGTTTCGCCAGCGTCGAGAAGCTCACGCGTCGCCGCCACCAACGAGGACGGATGCCAGATGCCGTGATAGGGCGCGTCGCCGAGATAAGCCTGGGAGAAACCCGAACCAACAAACTGGCGATCACTCACAACATTCCAGGACGAGCCACCCCCGAGGGCCGCTACAGGCTGGGCATCGGCGGGTGGAACCATCTGGCGATGATCGCCGGCACTAGTTGTCCAGCGAAGGGCGTTCATGACCGCTCCCCCAATGGGGAACCGATACCCAACAATGCCGTGCTCACCGGGGGCCACCCCGGTCGATATCGACGTGAGCGCCGCTGCGGTTGTCGAGGGAGCGACCGTGGTCGCTGGTCCACCCGACAGAGCAGTGAGGTTCGGGGCAAGGTGTGTGCGCTCTTGGAGCTGCATCCAGCCGAGCGAATCGAGAACGAGGACCACAACACGGTCCGCCCGGGACACCTCATCGGGAATGGTGGGAGACGGCACACCCCATGTGAGCGCGGGCATGATCGAGATGGTTGAGGCGCCGCCAAAGTCGGGAAGGTGTGGCTGGGGTTGGGTCACACAACCTCACCGGTTGTTGGCGTGCCCAAGTCGTTGAGGACCTTCTTCATGTCATCGGGCAACGGCGAAGAGAACTCCATCCATTCGTCCGTTGCTGGATGAGCAAAACCTAATTCGGCTGCGTGTAGCGCTGGCCGTTCCATGCCGAGCGTCGGTCGGCCGCCGCCATAACGCGAATCGCCCAGGACCGGATGATGAATTGCTTCGAGGTGAACACGGATCTGATGGGTGCGGCCCGTGTCGAGCACACAAGAAAATAAGCTGATCTTTGGGTCGTCCCACGTCGCAAGCACGGAGTACGTGGTGCGTGCTTTCTTGCCGTCTTCGCGAACAACCATTCGGGTTGGATCGCGTACGGCCCGACCAATCGGGGCCTCGATGACACCGCGAGGGCTCTTTGGTTTACCCCAAGCAATCGAAAGATACCGGCGGCTCACCGTACGTGCACGGAGCTGTTCGACAAGCGAGTCATACGCTAGTTCGGTTCTCGCCACGACAAACACTCCGGAGGTGCCTTTGTCGAGCCGGTGAACAATGCCGGGGCGACCGGGGTCACCAATGGCACGAACTTCGGGGTAGAGCGCCAGCACGCCCTGCGCAATGGTGCCCATGTCATGGCCCGAGCCGGGATGCACGATCAGCCCGGCTTCTTTCCGGATAACAAGAACGTGTTCGTCCTCATAGGCAATGTCGAGCTTCACCGACGGGTCGGCGGCGATTTCGCTCGGTGGAGCCAATATCGAATCGTCGATCTCGAGCTTTTGGTCGGTCAGAACTTTTTGTGCAGGTTTCGACACGAGCACACCGTCGAGCTTGACCAGGCCGTCGTGGACAGCCACGGTTGCAACGGAACGTGAGATGCCAAGGATCATCGAGATAACTCGATCGACCCGTTCGCCTTCGAGAGGTTCTGGAATGACCTCAATCACGACTGCTCAGAAGGGCGACCATGAGGCCACCTACGACAATTCCTGCGTCGGCAATATTAAACACTGGCCACCAATCTCCTACATCAAGAAAGTCAATAACGGCACCGCCAAGAAATCCATCGCCGTCTCGAAAGAAACGATCGATAACGTTGCCCATGGCCCCGCCCTGCACCAGGCCAAGGCCCAGGACGACGGAACGTTGTTCGACTTCACGCACGACCCAGAAGAGCGCTATCGAGATAGCGATCGCGAGCAGGCCGAATATGGGGCCGAACCCTTCGCCGAGCGAAAACGCTGCGGCGCGGTTGTACACGAGCCGAAAGCTTGACCCAAAGGGTCCAGAAATGCTGCCATCATCTAGCGCACTCAGCGCCCAGATTTTCGTGCCTTGATCGATGGCGATCACGATGATCGAGACCGTGAGTAGTTGCCAGCGTCGAGCCGTCACATCCGCAGGCGAAAGCGCGACCTCTGTCGGGGAGTCTTCAATCGACTCAGCGACGTCCAAGCCCACCGACTTTGTACTCGACTCGTTGCGATGCCCACGGAATGGCTTCAAGACGTTCCTTCGGAATTGGCAGGCTGGACTCGACACATAGACCGTAGACCCCATTTGCCATACGTTGTAAGGCCGCATCAATTTCTTCAACGGCTAGCAATGCTTGGGTGCTCAGCGCAAGGTCTCTTTCACGCTCAACAGAGAGGGTGTCGCCTTCGCCCGATTCCTCATCAAATTGTACGTCGCCGGGTTCGCGGTTCAGGACCAACGAATCGGCTTCTTCACGATAGCTGACGGCAGATTTGGTGTATTTCTCGCGCTCGGTCATCAGCTCGGCTTCCTGCTTCTTCAGAAACGCCGCGGTGAATGCCTTTTTCGCTACCTTTTGGTTCTCTTTGAGACGAACAGCAGCAGCCGCTTTTGCTTCGTCAACCTTTTCAACTTCAGACATAGGTACAGCAGAGGATGCCTTCGTAGAGGTCTTCCTCGTAGATGCTTTCTTTGCAGGGGCCTTTGCAGCCGTTGGTTTTGCCGGGGCCTTTTTGGCCGCCGGTGTTGTTTGTTTCGTCTTTGCCGCCATGGCCTTCGCCGCCGGGGCTTTCTTCGCCGTCCGTTTAGAAGCCTGCGGCGTCGCTGCCGCTGACTCTTTGGATGTCGTTTTTTTGGCTGCTTTCTTCGCCACTGCAACACCTTTCTTTACAGGGTGCACGTTGTTGCACTCTGTAGAATTCAAGTGGCTGACTCCCACTTGCGCCTTGAGCCGAGCAGTCTAGGCCGGGGTTTCGCCGTTGCCACAGGCCGTCTAAACCCTAGAATCTGTCCGGGTGTAAAACCCCAGGATTGTTAGGAGCGCCGTGAAATCGGCAGTTCGTCGAGGCCCGCAGCGAAACGTGACGCAAAGTCGTTCGCTGGTTCCTCAGGTTCGCCAATGACTTCTGTTGCGATAACCGCACCCGTAGCGCCGACAGCAGCGCCGCCAACAGCCATTGCACCAGCATTTACACCCTGGCCTTCGTCCATAGCGAAGGCTTCGGCGTCAGCACCAAGGTCGGTTTCGAACAAGGCCGATGGTTCGTCATCGAGGACAACAAGCTCGGCTTCAGCCAGCTCTTCGTCGAGCACCAAGGGGACTACAGGAATCCTCTGGGTCTCGGGACCACCATCACTTGAGCGTTCGCTAGCCAGGGCTGCTGCTTGGGCTTCGGCCTCAGCAGCGGCAACTTCAGCTTCAGCGGCTTCGATCTCGGCGGCTTCGGCAGCAGCGGCAGCCTCAGCAATAGCGATGTCATCGCTGTCATCGGTGGCGGCGATCGCTGCATCTTCGACGTCATCGACGGTGGGCGCAGGGGGCGCTGCCTGAGCAACGCGATCAACAATCTCGATATCTGGCGCAACCGCTACATTGGCGGCTGTTGCTCCGCTATGACTTGGCCTTGGCTGCGTAGCCAGAAGGTCATCGTCTTCGGCAACGCGCTCGAGGTCTTCGATCGACCCGGACATGCCGACGCGGAGGGCTTCGACGGCTTTGCGAACGCGCACCCGTTGTTGCTCGAGGTGCCTGTCGAGGGCGCTGATGTCTGCGAGAAGCTGACCGCGGACACCTTCGAGCTCAACAACTTCCTCGCGGACTGGATTGCGCATCGTCGCTGCTTCTTCACGGGCAGCTTGCTCAATGATCGACACCCGTTCGGCGCTCTTCTCGTTGGCCGCAGCCAAAAGCGCTTCGGTTTGGGAGCGAGCTTCTGCCCGGCTCTTCGCCGCTTCTTCGTTTGTTGCTTCGCGAATGGTGTCCGCTTCGTACCTGGCTGCTCGAAGCTCCCGCTCACCAGTTTCGGACATAGAGTCAGCTTCACTCTTGGCCGCTACACGGACTGTTTCGGCTTCGGCGACGGCGCTGTCGATGAGATCGATGGCTGCCTTCTTTGACTCGGCTTCCGTCTCGTCAGCAAGCCGTTGTGCCAGCACGAGGGTCCGTCGCAACGTCCCTTCGGTCTCGCTGCTACCGCCGCCTTCTTGCGCTGCGCCTTCGAGCTCGACAATACGGCTGCGGGCGGTATCGGCTTCACCTTGTGCTGTCGCAACGTCGCTACGAAGCTTCGCCAAGAACGCATCAACTGCCTCGCAGTCGTAGCCGCGAAGGCTCAACTCGAAGCGAACCTCTTTAAGTTCACGAACCAAATCCATACAGCGATACTAGTTTCGCGCCAAGCCCAACAGGGGTATAGGCAACCAAAACCGTCAATCAGCAAAACTGAGGCCCCTAGGCCGAGGGAACGACGGCGTTGCTCAGTCTCAAGCTAGGAGACCCGCCAGAGCGTTTCCGCCCCAGAGCGTTTTCGCCCCCAGGCGAAAAGGCGGGAAGAGAGCGAGGCCCCTAGGCCGAGGGAACGACGCGGTGCTCGTCGGCGACCTCAACGTCGTCAGGAGTGAGCAGGTACACGTCTTTGGCGACCTTCTCCATCTGCCCGCCGAGGCCGTAACAAAGGCCGGAGGCGAAGTCGATGAGACGCCGAGCAAGATCGCGTTCGGCGTTTTGCATGTTGACGATTACCGGCTTGTTGTCGCGGTACATGTCGGCGACATCTTGAGCGTCATTAAACGACTTGGGGACAACGACTTGAGGTTTGATTGTTGTAGGCATGGGTACGGCTCGAACCGTACCACCGCTGAGATCGCGTGAGGCGGTACGCGTTGCGCTTGGTGACGAAACGGCCGGGTTCGGCTCTTCATCCATTGGTATTGCTCGTACGGTGCCGGTCTCGCCACCGGTGCGTCCGCCATAGCGATTGGACGATTCGCTGTTGCGGGACGCGTTTGCTGGTGTGGCCGTTGCCGAAGCGGCCGTTACGCCAACCTCGGTTTGGGGGCTTGCCGGGCGTTGTACCGCTTTTTCGGGTGCGGAACGGGGGCTTGGTGTTGGGGCTGGCCCTGACGAGGACGCCTCAGCGGTTTCAGGTGCTTGTTCAAAGTTGTCGTCTGGGTACTCTTCGTTGAGCCCGAGCCAGACCACTGCTTTTTTGTAAAATCCTGACATCAGGATCTCCTGTCTTTGTGGGTAGTGCCGACGCACGTTCCCGTTGCGCAAAACCTTCTGGCTTTGTCGCTGGAATAGTTCTTGTTGTTGGGATTCGTTGATCCACTCTTCGTACGCAATCGTACATCGTGGAGGTCCGACGTCCGAATCGCCCTGGCTGACGTAACGGTGCTTGTCACCGTGGTGGCCGATCGCCGAAGAGCACGGAGCCAACTCTCAGTATGGTCGCTCCAGCAGCAAGAGCGTCTTTGTAGTCGTTGCTCATACCCATTGACCGCTCGCGAAGGTCGTACGTTTCGCAGAGTTGGTCGAGTTCGTGAAAGGCGCTTTTTGTTGCTTCGGCATCGCCGTGGACACCGATGGTCATGAGGCCATCGACCTGCACGCCGTGTTCTGTCGCAATGGCCAGCATGCTCTCAAGTTCGGCTGGACCAATGCCGTCTTTGGTGTCGTCGTCATGGGGTCGTACTTGTATGAGCACCCGAGCTTCCACGTTCCGTTTCGCGATTTCAATGAGGATCTCTGGCCGGGCAACGCTGTGCCAGAGGTCGACGTGTTCGGCAATCTTGCGGACCTTGTTTCGTTGGATTCGGCCCATGAAGTGCACCTGGGTATCGGGCTGAACCGCATCGACTTTCTCGAGAAGCTCTTGGGCATAGTTCTCGCCAACATGACCCATACCAAGGCGTTGGGCGCTGTCCATCGCTGTGCGATCGAAGCCCTTCGTCACGGCAACGATCGTCACTTCACGTTTACCAAACTCGTCGACGGCCTTTTGAATTTGGGCGAGGTGCTCACCCACTATCTCGTCGGTGACCAACATCTGGCGCTCGTCGCTCATGTGGCCACTTCGTCTGATCGCTGAATTTGGGCGACGAGTGCGTGGCGTTGTTGATCGCCGCGTGCCCGGTGGGAGAATCCTGAGGAACCGCATGCTGTGCATTCGCTCACGAACTGCACGTCGTCGACACCGATCGCAGCAAACGACGAGGTAATCGCTGCTCTCATGTCGAGTGCTGGGGTTCCGGTTGTCGTGACACCACGTACCTCTTCGCCCAGCAAGGAGGCAACGTGATCGAGGTCTTCGGCACCGAACTCGTAGCACCCCGTCCCAATCACAGGTCCAACGATTGCCCGCTCGACCGTGGCGCCTCGGTTCTGCAACTCGGTAGCGACCGTGCGCACAATACCCGCAGCTAACCCTCTCCATCCAGCGTGGGCAACGGCGATAGCGCCGCTGTTGGTGATGAACGCAAGAGGAGCGCAGTCTGCGCCTTGTACCGCGATCGGTGTTCCGGGCTGATCCGTGATGATCGCGTCGGCTTCGGGGGCTAGCCGAGCGCCTGATTCGACGTCTCTCGCGTCGACCACGGAGGCTCCGTGGACCTGGCGAACCACGGTCCATGGCGCTCCGTTGAGCACCGCTTGGCGACGAGCGCCGAGCGCCGATGGGTCGCCGTCGATATGAAAGTCTCCGTCACCTGGACCAGTGAGGGTGATATCGACGATCGAACCATCGGCTCGCACGAAGTGATGTTGCTCGCTCACGAGGAGCGGTCTCCTCAGCGAAGAAAGTCAGGAACGTCGAATTCGTCGTCCGGACCTTCGTCGTCATCTGTGGCTGTCTCGGCAAAGACATCGGCTATCTCGAGCTCATCGTCAGCGTCGTTCGTTGTGCCGACGCTGAAGTTGGACACGGTTGGAAGCGATGGTGTTGCCGGTATCTCGGTTGTGCCTGCGCTCGCTGGCGGCGTTGGCGCAAGATCGGGGCTTGATCCGCCGATCGGTGCGCGCTCGGCGAGTGTCGTTGCTGACGTTGCAGCGCCGACGGTGCCGCTGCTGTCCCAGCGTTCGAAGCCTGCGGCGATAACGGTGACACGAACATCGTCGCCCATCTCGTCATCGATGACCGCACCAAAGATGATGTTGGCATCGGGATGCGCAACGCCATGAATGACTTCAGCAGCTTCGTTGACCTCAAAGAGTCCAAGGTCGGATCCGCCGGAGATGTTGAGCAGGATTCCTCGTGCGCCTTCGATCGAGGCTTCGAGGAGCGGTGAGCTAATAGCGGCGCGGGCTGCAGCGAGTGCACGCCCTTCGCCCGAGGCGTAGCCGATACCCATAAGGGCCGACCCTGCATCGGACATGATCATCTTGACGTCCGCGAAGTCAGTGTTGATCAGGCCGGGGGTGGTGATGAGGTCGGTGATGCCCTGAACGCCTTGCAGCAGCACCTCGTCGGCCATCTTGAACGCGTTGAGCACGGAGGTGTTCTCGTCGGAGACGGTGAGCAATCGGTCGTTGGGGATAACGATCTGCGTGTCGACGTTTTCTTTGAGGCGCTGGATGCCCTGTTCGGCCTGGACGGCGCGGCGCCGACCTTCGAAGCCAAACGGACGTGTCACAACACCGATGGTGAGTGCACCAACGTCACGGGCGATCTCGGCAATGACGGGTGCTGCACCAGTACCGGTGCCGCCTCCCTTGCCCGCGGTGATGAACACCATGTCGGCGCCATCGATCGCTGCTTGGATCTCGTCTCGGTGATCTTCGGCGGCCTCACGGCCAACCTCAGGGTCCGAACCCGCGCCAAGGCCACGAGTGAGCTCTCGGCCAATATCAAGCTTTACGTCGGCATCGCTCATGAGGAGCGCTTGCGCGTCCGTGTTCACGGCAATAAATTCGACGCCCTTAAGTCCGGCATCGATCATGCGGTTGACTGCGTTAACGCCGCCACCGCCGACGCCGACCACCTTGATAACTGCAAGGTAATTTTGGGGTGTTCCGTTCATGGGGCTGGTTCCTCCGGTCCCGATCATCGCGTAAGACTCCTCCGCATGCAGCGCATCTCCGCAAGCGATCATCCATCCGCCACTAAGTGTGCCGGGTGGATGATCGTTTGCGAGAACGTGCGCCTCACGGCCCCTACTCGCTGTGTGTGGCGCGTTGAGCACCACACGTGAGAAAGGAAACCGTAGTTTGGACGAACTTGCAAAACGAGAGCAAGATATTTCTGAGTTTTGGGCCAAATGGCCCAGATTTGTTGACTTACGTAAGTTCCTGTGCGGCGAGCATGCACGCCGGGTTTCGATGGAGCACCGGCGTGTCGGCAACCGTGAGATCGATTCGCTCGAGACACACTAGTGCGGTTCCGCCGTCAAGAATTGATGCGAGAGATACAAACTGTGTGCGGTGGTCCTCGAACGCCCCAAAGGTTGCGTGGGCAGTACCAACGAGCTTCGCGACAACTCGACCATCATTGTCGACGCTCCACGTCGTCACCCACGGATCGAGCTGCAACGGCAATTCTTGGGTGATTTGCAGCACGCGCTGCACGCCCAAGAGCTGCTCGCCAACGATACCTGAGTCCACGATCTGGCTCGTCGCCACGATCAAGGGGACGCCTGATGGAGGGGTTAGACGGGACTCGACGACGATGCCGTCTTCTCCAAGCACGAGCCACTCGTTACCGGAGGGGCTCCCAACAGTTGCGGCGACGGAGCGCTCCCGCACGACGACGCGCACCGTGGACGGCCATTGCCGGGTGACTTCGACTGCCTCGACCCAGGGCAACGCGCCGACGCGCTCTGCTCCTTCCCCAGTGTTGTACATAAGCAACGATTGGTCATCAGCAATATCGAGCGCATCGAGAATGGCACCTTCGCTCGTACGAGCGCTGCCGCCAACTTGCACGTCCTCGGCTTCGAAGAACGGCGCTTCGAGCACGGCACCGAAAAAGGTCACGCCCAGCACGAACGCGCCGAGCAGCCACCACTTCACCGGACTTACCAGGCTCATCGAATCGGTCTCGGCGGGTTCGGTCCGGCGACTCGGAATCGACGCCGGTGCTTTCACACGCGGTGCTTTCACACGCGGTGCTTTCACACGCGGTGCTTTCACACGCGGTGCTTTCACACGCGGTGCTTTCACGCGCTGTGTTTTTACACGCGGTGTTTTTACACGCGGTGTTTTTACACGCGGTGTCGTGGTCGTCTCGACCGTGCGTCGATGTGCTGTGCGTCGTCTCGTCGTCCCATGCTCGGCGACACCAGAACGGTGATTAGCCGCTCGTGGGCGCGTCTGTTGCGGACGAGGTCCCGGTGCTGGATGTGTCCGTGACACCTCAATCTTCCTAGCCACGATGTACGTCCCCTTCGATACTGTCGTCATGTCCTTGGACATGGTCCACAAGCGCCTCGTCAAATCCAATAAGCCTGGTCTCGGCATGCAGACGAACGCCCGCATGCTCATGCACCCGATCGACAATCTCGCTCATCAACCTCATCACGTCGTTGGCCGAACCGTCGGCATCGACCTGAATGAAGTTGGCGTGTTTGGTGGACACTTCGGCGGTCCCCACACGATGCCCTTTGAGTCCAGCGGCATCGATGAGGCGTCCGGCCGAGTCGTTCGGCGGATTGGTAAATACCGACCCTGCGTTTGCCCCACCCGGCTGGTGCTCACGTCGCCAGGAAACAATCTCTTTGAGTTCTTTGGGTCCCGATTCGGCGTCATCGCGCGTCAGCTGCATGGTGGCGCTGACCACGAGCTCGTGGTTCGACAACGACGAGGATCGATAGCCAAGGCGAAGCGAGCCCGCTCCACGGGTCGTTACGGTGCCCGAATGCAGGTCGGCAATATCGACCGAAACGAGGTTGGCAGACATATCTGAGCCATGACCTCCTGCGTTCATGCGAGCCGCTCCCCCAATGGAGCCCGGCACCCCGACCGCCCACGTAAATCCAGCCAGCCCGGCCTTGACGGCTGCACGGGCCACGACGGGCAGCGATGCGGAGGCGCCAGCGCGCACCATGGTGCCGTCGACCGTTATCTCGCCGAAGGCATCGCCGAGGAGGAGTCCCACGCCGTCAAAGCCGGTGTCGGCAATGAGGAGGTTCGAGCCCTTACCCAGGGGAAGAACGTCAACCCTGGCTGTCGCGATCTCCAAAAGAGCAGCCTCGAGTGCTTCGGCCGATTCGATGCGCAGGAGCAGGGCAATAGGTCCGCCAACACGATAGGTAACGAGAAGCCCTGACGGGGCGGCTTCTTCGACGGTCAGCCCGTCGATTCCGGCGAGCGCTTCGCCAACCTTTGCTAATCCCGCGGTGACCATCATTGAGAACCCAGCAGCGGTTGCACTTCGTCGGGGATACGAACGAGGTCGCCCGCGCCCAAGGTGATGCAGAGGTCGCCCGGTTGCAGGATCTCGACCAGGCGCTCGGCGAGCGTGTCGCGGTCGGCGTGATAGATGATCTCCCGATGTCCATCGCCGCGCTGTACAGCGTCCACGATGAGTTCTCCGGAGATACCCGGGCGGGGCTTCTCGCCCGAGGAGTAGATGTCGGTGATCACCAAAACGTCGGCGTCATCGAAGGTTCCTTCAAAGTCTTGCCACACCGCTTCGGTGCGGCTGTATCGGTGCGGCTGAAACACCGCAACGACACGGGCGTGCTGCGTGTCGGCGGCCGCCGAAAGTGCAGCGGTCACCTCGGTGGGCAGATGCGCATAGTCGTCGATGAAGTCGACGCCACCGGCAGATCCACGACGATCGAAGCGGCGTCCAACGCCACCGAATCGTGAAAGCGCCGTCTGGATAGCGCTGAAGGGCAAACCCATCTCGAGGGCTGCAGCAGCTGCTGCCGTAGCGTTTCGTGCGTTATGGATACCCGGCATCGACACCCGGAGGCTTCCGAGCAAGACCCCAGCGCGCTCCAGGTCGAAGGTGACCGTGTCGGAGCCCCGGACGATATCGACCATTCGATAGGTCGCTGTCTCAGCACTACCGTAGGTGACTACGTTCGAGCCCAACGCCAAGGCATTTACGCCAGCGTCATCCGCGCACACCACAGCGATTCTCGACGCCGCAACGAAGTCGGCGAACGCTTGGCGCATGTTTGCTTCGTTGCCGTAGAACTCGAGATGATCCGGTTCGACGTTGGTCACGATGCCGATCGTGTGCGAAAGGCCAAACCCGGAGCCATCGCTCTCGTCGGCTTCGATCACGAACCAGTCGCCGTTGCCCCAACGGGCGCCGCTGCCAAGGTCGGGAACAACGCCGCCAATGATATAGCTCGGGTCTACGCCGGCTTCCACGGCGATGACGGCAAGCATCGATGTCGTTGTGGTCTTTCCGTGAGTGCCGGCCACAGCCACGGTCTCGCGTTGGGCTGCGATAGCTGCCAGCAATTCGCCGCGGTGCAGTACTCGTCCGCCCGCTTCGACGATGGCGGTCACTTCAGGGTTCGAATCTGGCACCGCTGTCGACTTCGCAGCGACAGTGGGCTCTTTCACGTTCGATGCATCGTGCCCAACAACCGCATCGATACCAATAGCTCGTAGGCGTGGGAGCGATGCAGATTCGACCATGTCGCTACCGCGTACGGTATGTCCCATACCGACGAGGACTTCGGCGATAGCCGCCATTCCGGCACCACCAATAGCGATGAGATGGACGTTCTGTGGACGGGAGAGGTCGACAGGTTCTGGTGTTGTCATGACGGACGTTCAAATTTCTCGACGAGGTCGGCGACCGCTTCGGCCGCATCGGGACGAGCGACCGTGGTTGCACCAGCCCTCATCGTCTCAAGAATAGTCTCGGTGGTTAGGAGGCGGGTGACAGTCGCAACCAAGAGCTCGTCATCGAAGATTGAGTCGGCGAGCAATTCGGCACCACCGGTACGTTCGAGCGCCCGAGCGTTCGCTGTTTGATGGTCTCCAGGTGCGCCTGGTAGCGGCACGAGGACCGACGGCGTTCCTGTTGCGGCGAGCTCAGCGCAGCTCGTTGCACCGGCACGACACACAACCAAATCGGCTGCGGCGTACACCGAGGCCATGTCGTTTTCATACTCGATCGGGGTGTAGGTGAGGGCGGCCCCATCGGCGAGAGCCACACGGCTCGTCACGTCGGCATAATCGCGAGTTCCAATGATGTGTCGAATCTCGATGTTGGCTTCGTCGGCCAGCCGAGGAAGCGCCCCGACAACGGCGTTGTTGATCGTCCGAGCACCGAGCGAACCGCCAAAGACCACGACGAGTTTTTTGCCTTCAGGAATACCAAGCGCTGCTCGCGCTGTCTCACGCGCTGCCTGACCTTGTTCGGCCACGGCGAGGATCTCGGGGCGAACCGGATTGCCGGTCCATACCGCCCGCGGCAGGTCGGTTCCGTCGTAGGAGACGGCGCTCGCTTTCGCGAAACGACCAATGATCTTGTTTGCCAGCCCAGGCACAGCATTCTGCTCGGCCACAACTACCGGGACGCGCAAAAGAACGGCCCATAGACCAGCGGGCACGCTGGCGTATCCGCCGAGTGCCACCACAACATTTGGCTTGTGTTTACGGAGTAGCGAGTACGACTGGGCAAACGCTCTCGCCAAACCAGCGATCGCTCCGATGTTGTCTCGAGTGATCTTTCGCTGGATTCCGCGCCCAGGCAGCAGCGTTAGCTCAAACCCGGCTGCGGGAACGATCGTCCGCTCAACACCGCGTTCTGAACCAACGAAGTGGATCGTCGATGGATCCTGTCCTCGACGAACAAGCTCTTGCCCAATCGCAATGCCTGGCAGCACATGGCCAGCGGTCCCGCCGCCAACAATGAGGGTGCGTGTTGCGCTCAACGATTGCTCCGGGCGACATTCAGCATCACGCCGACGCCTGCCATCGTGGTCACGAGGGAGGTGCCGCCTGCGGACATGAATGGCAACGGCACACCAGTGATTGGCATGACGGCCAGGACAGCACCGATGTTGATGAATGCCTGGGCGAGGATCCATGAGGCGACGCCAATGACGAGCAGCGCACCAAAGCGGTCTGCACGCCGGGCAATCACGAGGGATACCAAACCAAAGAGCACGTAACCCATAACGACCACGGAAGCGCCGACGAGTCCAAATTCCTCGGCCGTGACCGCAAAGACGAAGTCGTTATGTGCTTCGGGCAGGAAACCGTACTTGCCGCGGCTCTCGCCAATGCCGACACCGGTCACGCCGCCGTTCGCCACCGAGACCAGCGATTGAATGGTCTGCCAGCCTTGATCTAACGGGTCTTCCCATGGATCTCGAAAGGCGAGGAGGCGTGCTCGGCGATACGGAGCGAAGTAGGCAAGGGCGGCAGCGACGGCGCTACTACCAAGGCCGATCGCCGCAACGGCTCGGAGATCCACACCGCTTGCGAACAGCGCAGAGATGCCAATCACAAAGATGATGATTGTTGTACCGAGGTTCGGCTGCATCAAGATGAGGCCCGCGTAGGACATGAGCACGAGGCCGATGGGTTTGAGCGAACGATGCACATCGACAGCCTTCGAACGAGCGAGGTTGTCCGCAGCGAACAGCACGAGCGTGAGCTTGGCAATTTCCGATGGCTGAAACTGAAACGGTCCAAGTCGCAGCCAACGCTGGGCTCCACCGGCCGAGACACCAAAGCCCGGTACCAGGACCAAGATCAACAGCACAAAGGACAACACGAGCGCTGGCACCGTCAAACGCCGCAGCAGCCGATAATCGAAGAAGATTGCGGTGACACATACCGCCGAGCCAATCGCCAGCCACATTGCCTGCGATCGAAATTCACCCCACGGCGAACCTGTCTCGGTGAGCGACGTAACCGACGATGCCGAGAGCACCATGGTCAACCCCAACAGGGAGAAACAGATCACGATTGCAAGGAGCATCAGGAACGGCGTCGAGCCCATTCCGGTGTGCTTCGATGCAGCGGTCTTTGTCTTTGGCGCCGTTCGTGGGCGACTCGCCGCAGCGGGACGTTTACGTGCCGTCGTTGCCGCAGCGGGACGTTTACGTGCCGTCGTTGCCGCAGCGGGACGTTTACGTGTTGTCGTTGCCGTGCGCGTGGTTTTGGTAGTCACGAAAGCTCCAGAAGGTCGGGTACACAGCAGATGAAGTCGTCGCTCGGGATCGGCGGGTTCGTGGAGTTCGAGGGAGCCACCGTCATGCAGTGATTCCTTGGACGATCGAGTCCCAGTAAAAGATGCCCACGCCGGTGCCGGTGGTAAGCCCCGACAACAACCAGAAGCGAATGATCACTCGTGTCTCTGGCCAGCCAACGAGCTCGAAGTGGTGATGGATCGGCGCCATCCGAAACAGGCGGCGGCCGTTCTGGGTCTTGAACACGAAGACCTGCAAGATCACCGAAACGGTCTCGGCAACAAAGAGCAGTCCCATGATTGGCAGCAACAACTGTGTATTGGTGGTGAGCGCCAGTGCAGCGAGCGCCGCACCAATGGCGAGCGAACCGGTATCACCCATAAAGATCTGCGCAGGCGCAGCGTTCCACCAAAGGAAACCAACACAGCCGCCGAGCATCGAGACCGAGATGACCGCCAGGTCGAGTGCGTGCGGAATGTCGTAAGCCAGCGGATGCCGGAACGCCCAGAAGGCAATGAAGGTGTATCCAGCAAAGTTGAGAATCGCTGCTCCCGATGCCAAGCCGTCGAGGCCGTCGGTCAGGTTGACTGCGTTTGCGGTAGCGAGCAGCAACAAGATGGCCCACAACGACCAGCCAACCCGGCCGAGATCCCAACCAATCGAGTCGAACCGAACAAAGGACAACTCCGTGTGCACGTTGGTGAACGAGACGAGCAGCACGGCAAACAACACGGCGACGGTGACGAGCCCGGTGACTTTCGCTGTCTTGTTGAGACCCAGGTTGCGCTCACGTGAGATCTTGATCCAGTCGTCGACGAAGCCGACCATGCCAGTGGCGATGATCGTTCCCATCACGATGAGGCCGGTGCGGGTAAACACGATCGATGTGCCAACCCCGAAAAGGTTCGCAACATCGGCAGCGACATACCCACCAAACGCACCAAAGACAATGGCGATGCCACCCATGGTTGGGGTGCCTGCTTTGACGGCGTGACCTTGCGGTCCGTCTTCACGAATTGGCTGACCGACTTTGGCGCGAGTGAGAAAGTCGATCAGGAATCGGGTTCCCAAAAGGGACAGCGTCACCGAAGTGGCTGCGGCGATAAGTAGTCGGATCATGAGGTGTGCTCCCAGCCGAGCAACGCGAGCGCCGAACGCGCGTGTTCCCGGTCGTCAAAATCGCTGCGTGTTGTTCCAACGATCTGGTAATCCTCGTGGCCTTTGCCCGCAATAATGACAATATCGCCGGGGATCGCACCCGAGATCGCCGAACGAATGGCGGTTGCACGGTCTGCTACGCGGTGCACTTCAGCCGGTTTCCGTTCGGCCGATTCGATACCTTCGACGACATCGTCGATGATCGCCTCAGGATTTTCCGTCCGAGGGTTGTCCGACGTGACGTAGAGAATGTCGGCCGCTGTAGCGGCACTGCCCATGAGCGGACGCTTTCCCGCATCTCTGTCGCCAGCAGCGCCAAAGGCGATGATGACTCGACCGTCACTGATGTTGCGAGCGCTCTCGATGGCGACAGCGACGCTCGCCGGGGTGTGTGAGTAATCGACCACGACAGCAAATGGTTGGCCACAGTCGATCGACTCAAACCGGCCAGGAATTGGATCCGCTGCGTTGAGGGCCGCAGCGATAGCTATCTCGTCATAACCAAGGAGCAACACGGCTTCGGCGGCGAGGGTTGCGTTCGTGACGCTGAAGCTGCCACCGAGCGGAAGGTCGATTGGATGGCCTCGCCACACGAAGTTGCTCGACCTCTGGTGAAGTTCGGCTTCTGCTATCAGGGACAAGCCGTCGACCTCGATCAACCTGCGATCGACGGAAAACACACCCACGGTGCGTTGTTCGCGAAGACGTTCGGCGAGTCGTGCGCCCCATGGGTCCGACACGTCGATCACTGCGTCGGCGCCGAATTCGACGTCGAACAACTGGGCTTTCGCTTCGAAATATTCTTCCATGTCGGCGTGGTAGTCGAGATGGTCCTGGCTGAGATTGGTAAAGATCGCCACCGCTACTTCGCTACCAGCGATTCGCTGCTGATCGAGCGCGTGAGAAGAAACCTCTGCGGCAACAGCGGAGCGTCCGTCGCGGAGATGATCGGCAAGGACTCGCTGGAAGTCCGGGGCGGCGGCCGTGGTCAACGAGCCAGTGAGCGTACCCATCGCTGCAGCCGAGCCGCCACAAGCATTGACGAGTTGTTCGATCAGCGTGACGATCGAGGTCTTGCCGTTGGTGCCGGTAACCCCGACCAAGTCGAGTTGGGAGGATGGCTGGCCTGCATGGATCGCAGCGAGATGACCCGTGGAGCGACGCGCGTCCGTCGTAAGGATTTCCGGTACCCGGTTTGTTGTTGGCGCTTCGACAAGTACCGCTACCGCGCCAGAGTCAATCGCTGCATCAACAAAGCTGCGACCGTCAACGGTGCCTCCAGGGACGGCACAAAAGAGCATGCCTGGTTTTACTTCGCGACTGTCTTGGGTGATCCCGGTTATCGAGACACCGTCGACATCGCCGTTGCTGTTGAGGAGCCCAGGAGCGGACGCGTTGGCGGCGTCGAGGAGACTCGTAAGGGACTGGGCGTCGCTGCTCATTCGCCGAGCACCTCAGCTGCGGGAGGAATGCGGAAATGCTGAAGCGCGAAGTTGGAGATCTTGCCAAACAACGGCGCAGCAATTCGGCCACCGGAAGCATCGCCTTCTGGTTCTTCGATCATGACGATGATCGAGAGTTCAGGTTTACCGGCTGGGAGGTAACCAGCGAAGCTCGTAAGAAGGTGCACTTCTCCCTGCTCGTCGAGGTATCCGCCTCCGGGTTGCACGATGCGAGCAGTTCCGGTCTTGCCGGCGATTTGGTAACCAGGCACCGAGGCGAGCACGCCGGTGCCACCTTCGGCAACTACACCTGCGAGCAGCGACGTAACTTCGCGAGCGGTTTCGGTCGAAACTACACGTCTTCCCTCGCTTGGAGTCGCGGCTTCGAAGTCGCCGTTGGCTGGTTGCACACCCATGACGACGTGCGGTTCGACAAGGACACCGTCATTGGCGAAGACGTTGTAGGCACGGAGCATTTGTAGCGGTGTCGCTGCGTAGCCGTATCCAATAGCGGCGAACGGTTTGGATACACCGGACCACTCTTCTTCGGGATGCAAGATCCCTGCGGATTCACCTGGGAAGTCGAGCGCTGTTTGCGAGCCCAGTCCAAATTCGACGAGGTAGTCGTGAAACCGGTCGTTCGAGATGCGATCGACCAGGAGCGCTACACCAACATTTGAGGAGTTCTTGAGTACATCGCCCGTGGTCATCGTGCGTTGGCCGAATTCGCCTGCATCGGTGAACGAGATATCGTAGAGATCCAGCGAACCAGTGGCTTCGACCGTCGTTTCTGACGTGATGAGTCCCTCTTCTATAAGGGCACCGATAGCGATTGGTTTGCTGATCGATCCGGGCTCGACCACCCATGTCACGGCTTTGTTCTCTCCGGAAACCTGGACGATGCCCTCTTCGGTTCGGGCCACCGTCGACATAGCGAGGATCTCGCCGGTCGCCGTCAGCGACACCACTACTGTTCCGGACTTCGCTCCCGACTCGGCGACTGTCTGCTCCAACAGGTTCTCGACCTCGAACTGGACGGTCCGGTCGAGGGTTAGTCGTAGGGAGTCGCCCGGCTCTGGGGAGACCAGCTCGTACTTCCCATCGGGGATGGTGACGGCGCGGTTGCCACCGGTGGAAATTCCACGCTCGACAACGACCTTGCCGTCTTCGCCTGTCAGCGTCTCGTGGTACTGGGCTTCGAGCCCGGAAAGGCCCTGCCCATCGATGTCGGTTCGGCCGAGAATGCCTCGCGCAACGTCCCCACCCGATGGCGTAAGACGTGCTTGTTCTTCAATGTCGTAAATACCGGGCAGCTCTAGGGCCAGTACCTGTGCGGCGGTCTCGTCATCGAGCTGGCGAGCCATCCACGCAAACTTGGCCGACCCGTTGGACAACCGGCGCGTCAGTTGTTCGAGGTCGCCACCGCTGACCGCCACGATCTGGCTGGCGGTTCCGGCGGGGTCGGTGATGAGGCGTGGGTCCGCCCAAATGCTCTGGCGTGCACTGGAGACAGCCATCTCTTCGCCGTCGCGGTCAAGGATCGAGCCGCGCTGGGCCGCGAGATCCGCTGTTCTAATTCGCTGGCTTTCGCCGTGCTCTACATAGAGCTCGGGGTCGAGTACCTGGAGGAAAACAAGACGCCAGATCATCACAACGCCCAAGAGGACCATGGTCGCTGCGATGCTCGCCATGCGCCATCCCGAGAAACCATTGCGCGGCGGCAAACGAACAAGGTTGATCATGGCACCGGTCATGGTGAGTCCTCGTCTGACACGTTTGGATCGAGCGATGCAGGCAATGGAGCTGGACCAAAGGGATTCCCGGCGGGCGGTTTCTGTATCGAAACCAGGTCTGGATCGATGCCCGGTAAGTACGTGCGCTCTTCTGGCCGGATCATGCCAAGGCGCGATACGGCTGTTTCGAGAATGCGTTCTGGCGCTTCGAGTTCGATGACGTTCAGGCGGAGGTCTTGATTGTGTTCACGAGCTGTTGAGAGCTCGCTGTTCACCACGTCGAGCTGCACACGGTTTTGCACGATAAAGGTCTGGACGATGACGATGCCAAGCAGCGACCCGAAAACGACAATGACGGCGACGACGGGAAAGACCACATCGCCAGAACGTTCTCGTCGTTGGCGAATCCGGTCGGAAATTTCAGAAAGGCCGAAGAAGCTGGCAGCCCTGGATCGACGGTTACTCATGCATCAACCCGCTTTTGAATCGCTCGGAGTCGGGCGGAACGAGCGCGCGGATTGCGTTCGAGTTCGGCGCCCGACGCCGTCTTGGCGCCACGGAAGAACCATTCGTAATCAGATGTTGTGGGCATGCCCGGAAGCGCACCATCTTCAATGGTCTTGCGCATTCGGTCTTTGGTGATTCGATCTTCGCCGGAGTGATACGTGAGGACGAGGCCCACGCCACCGGGAGCGAGGAGGCTGATCATCGAGTCGATCGTGTCGCCAAGGATGCTCAACTCGTCGTTCACTTCGATACGCAGCGCTTGGAACGTGCGTTTTGCCGGATGACCAGTGCTTTTGCGTCGCGCCGGGGCAGGAATGGCTTCGGCGATGAGTTCGGCAAGCTCGGCCGTCGAGGTCAATGGCCGTGCGGAGATAATCGCATCCACGATCCGACCGGCGTGGCGTTCGTCGCCGTAGGACCGAAGAACATCGATGAGTTCGCCAGGTTCGTAGGTATTGATGATGTCAGCGGCGGTACGTGACTGACCAGCATCCATGCGCATATCGAGAGGGCCATCGATGCGGTAACTGAACCCTCGTTCGCCAACATCGAGTTGCGGCGAGGACACACCGAGGTCCATGAGGAAACCCGAAATGGATTCGACGCCGGCCTGACGCAGAAGGTGCGAGGCCAGGTCGAAACGGGTCTTGTGCAAGACGGCCCGGTCGCCGAACGGTTGGATGCGTTGCCTTGCAGCAGCAAGCGCAACGTCGTCACGATCGAAACCGTGGAGGACGAGGTCCTCGCGTGCGTTTAGCGCCGCCGTTGCGTGCCCAGCGCCACCGAGCGTTAAGTCGGCAAAGACTCCTGCGGGCAGATCTGCAACAACGGAAGTGATCTCGTCGAGCATCACCGGGTCGTGGTGGAACTCAGAAGTATCGGTGTCTGGTGGTTCGTTCATGATCAACACGACGGAGGGCGTCGCTGAGAGCGTGTAAAACGAGCTGTTCTTGGTGGTTCGGTCATTGACAGTCCCTTGGTTAACGGGCGCACGTCAGGATTTCTCCCCTGATCGAGCTGATGGCAAGCGGGCGGAGTAGGGGCCTTCCATCTGCTAACCAAGAGACTGTCAATGAACGAGCCTTGCTCGTTGTTTTCGCTACTTCAGCTGACCCTCCGGCTTAGTTGATCGTGCCCCCAGCTTTGAACTGTTCCTGCACCACGTTGGTCAACGTGGCTTCCATCGATTCGTAGGCTTCGCGGTCCCAGATCTCCACATGCGTGAGCGCTCCTGCCACAATCACTTCGCCCGTCAAGTTCGCGTATTCGCGCAACCGTTGGGGAATCGTGATTCGTCCCGCTGAATCGATATCGATCTCGACGGTGCTCGCCGCGAAAGCTAACCGGGCCTGGGGATCGGTTTCCCCGGCTCGAACTTGGTCGAGCAACCGCTGGGTTGTCTCGGCGAATGCCGCTTCGGAGTACACGCCCAGGGAATTGCCCTGCTGGGCGAGGTAGACCCGTTCGCCCAGTTTCGCTCTGAACTTCGCTGGCAGCACGAGACGATTCTTCGAGTCGAGGGAGTGCTCGTAGTGATTGACGAACATGGTTTCCCTCCTCAGCGAGTCGTTGGTGTGGTGTGCCGTGCTCCATGGAGACACCGTATGACACTTCCTCCCACTAGGCAAGCATCTTTCCCCACATTTCGTCAAATTCATCCTATTCTTTAGGCAAACGTCAGAAATATTCCCCACTGGTCGAACATTCGTACCCAAATACGGTGTTGTTTTATCAACAGTTTTCGAAATTAGACCCCTGGAACAGGGATGTGGCGCGTAGTGGGAGAACCTCCCAAGATTTCTATCTCATACGATGGGATTTGTGACCAACAACGGGTTTTCGGCCCAACACATCGATGAAGATCCCGGCACTTTCCATGCCCGTGAGTTCGCTGACGCACCCCGCTCGTTGTGGATTCCACAGCTCGCGAACGAGGCCACGCTTGTTCTTGGCAGCTCGCAGAAGGCCGACACCGTCGATACCGATGCCCTGGCTAGGGCCGAGGTCCAGCTCGCAAACCGTCGAAGCGGCGGCGGCGCGGTCTTGGTGAGCAACGCCGACCTCGTCTGGTTCGACATCGTACTGCCGGTGGACGACCCGCTGTGGACTCCCGACGTTGGTCGGTCGTTCGACTGGATCGGCAATGTCTGCCAGCGGGCGCTCGCCGACCTCGGCGTGGCAGCCGACCTCTACACCGGCCCGTTGCAACACTCTCGCTGGTCGCTACGCATCTGCTTTGCGGGCCTTGGGCCTGGTGAACTGATCCTCGACGGCATGAAACTTGTGGGTATGTCCCAGCGCCGGACCCGAACCGCGTCACGCATACAAGTAGCAATCCTGCGCCGCTGGAACGGCGCCCAGCACGCCTCGTTCCTTGCCCTGGACAATGAGGAGAAGGAGATTGCCGCCACCGAGCTACAGAATGTGGCCGTTGGCGTCGATCACTCCCCTAGCGAGATCCTCGCCGCGGTGCAGGCCCGACTCGCACACGTGTGACCGGGAACTTTTCTGTCAAACCAATCGTCAGGGTTATATGCGACGCCCACTTCTTGTCACCGCAACACTCGTTCTCCTCGCCACTGGCCTCCTGGCTGGCGCCACGCTTCTCGAACGCGGCCCGCTCGGTGTCTCTGGAGAAGTAACCAACAACGGCTGGGCGCTCGAAGCACTCGATCAAGACGGCCAACGTCTGCTTCTCTCGACGTCCTTTGGCGGAGCAGCTTCGAACTGCGCCCGTTTCGACTCGTTTCTGGTCACCGAGTCGCCTGAGGCCGTCGAGGTCAGCGCACTGGTTTGGAAGCGAACAAATCCCCGTTCGTGCACCGACGATGCAGCGATAGAGAATGTGGAGGTAGAGCTCGAAACGCCCCTTGGAGAGCGACAGCTCCTTGGCTGCGGCCAGCAAGATTGCCGGACCGCCTCGGGCTTCGGGTTCTACGGGCAGAGCGGAAGCTTGGCTGCCACCCCAAACGGTGTCCTTATCTCGAACAAATCGGGCGTGCCGCAGATCGTCTCGATGCAAATTCTCGATGCCGCCGATGGCACCGCAACCAACCTCGACATTGGCGACGGGATCTCTCGCCTCTTCTCCCTCGAATCCGCCGCCGACAATGTCGGCGTGCTTTCTCACGACGGTGGCATCGTGGCGTTTGGCTTAGACAACACGGCTGGCCCAGGCAACACGGCTGTTCTGTGGCGAGCTCCGGGCTGGCTGGTTTCGGCCGAAGAAGACGCGCTCTATCTCTGCCAGGGTGACGAGGTCGGTGGATGGCTTATAAACGTTGTGCCATCGACGGGAGTCGAACAATGGAGAACCGAAGCGCCGTGTGCGCCGCCCGCCATTCACGGTGACGTTGGTACAATTATCACGTTCGATCCAGACGTTGACGGCGGCAACACCCTCACCACGGTGGATCTTTCAACGGGTGCTGTTCTACGCCAAGAGCCGTTGGACGACGGCACCAATGACCAGGTGAACGGCTATGACTACGGTTTCGGTGTTGGCGATCTGACCGTCGCTAGCGGATACCAAGCAGACTTTCTTGTTCTCGATGCTGCTGGCGACGAAGTCTTACGCAGCACGGAGCGACTCGGCCCGCCACTCGGCGTTGCTGATGGCAACGTCATTCTCGACAGGCGAGGAACACCCATCGCTGTCGATCCCGCCACGGGCGAGGTGTTGTGGGAACACGACAGCGACGATCAGCTCGTGGTGAGGGACAACCTGATCTGGACGATGAATACGGCTGCTGGCGAACTCGCCCACATCGATCCACGAATCGGCGAGCCGCTGTGGACAGCAAGCATCGGGATCTCGAGCACCTTCATGGTCTCTGTCAGCGCAGAAATTGCCTACGTCCAAACAATCTTCGACATCACCGCCCTAGACGTGGCAACAGGCAAAGCGCTATGGACAACGCCAGCCCCGCAGTGAAGAGTTATGAGTTGAGACCCAACACCACGCCGTTAAGAGACGCCAGAGCGTCTTCGCCCTTAGGCGAAAAGGCGGGAAGAGAAGATGGCCGCCAGGCCCGATGAACGGCCGCCGCCTCCGGCCTAAAACCCCTGCGTCCGCCTCCGGCCTAAAACCCCTGCGTCCGCCTCCGGCCTAAAACCCCTGCGTCCGCCTCCGGCGTAAAGCCTCCGTGGCGATTGAACGTCCCCCCGGAGGGGAAGACAGTCTGTAGACCAAAGCCGCCAAAATCAGCCGAAGGCTGGCGGCTTTGGTCTACAGATACTTCCAGCTCTTGGCCCATTGGAGGTATTCGATGAGCTGGTGGGGCTCGGGGCGACCGTTGGTGTCGGCGAAGGCTGTCTCGAAGCGGAAATCCATCCAGGAGGAGTCGGGGATGGGCACGTATGGCTTTGTCGTCCACCAGCGATTTGGGGCATGGGTGCGAGCAAGTCGTCCTGCGGTGCGCCAAAGATCGGGGCGTTTCACCAGAGCCATGGCGTTGTGCAGCGCCCAACGTTGTGGCGTTTTCGTCGCGGTCATGGTGACCACACTATTTCAAAGTTGTCCCGAAGATGCCCCTCGGGGAAGAGATGTCTATCGCTGCGTCGGGGGCGCTCCCGAGCAAACGTGACAGATCAACAAGACAAACAGCGACTACAACTACCATGACGTATTCACTGCGTGAACTTAGCGGAATGACCATCAAGGAGCCCCGGGTGACGACAACCCCCCAACCGACTCGAACCGAAACGTTCTCCACACTGTTTCAGTCCATGGTCGACAATATCGAAACCGTTATTCGCGGTAAGCACGACATCGTGCAACTGGCGGTTCTCGCAATGGTTTCGGAGGGCCATGTACTCCTCGAAGACTCTCCGGGTCTCGGGAAGACGACGTTAGCGAAGGCAATGTCGGCAACCGTCGGCGGCACCAGCGGGCGTATTCAGTTCACGCCTGATCTTCTCCCCTCCGATGTTGTTGGCATGTCCATCTGGAACCGTGGGACGGGCGAATTCGAGTTTCGTCCAGGCGCGGTCTTTGCGAACATCGTGTTGGCCGACGAAATCAACCGTGCGTCGCCCAAGACGCAGTCATCTTTGCTCGAGGCAATGGCTGAACGCCAGGTGACGGTCGACCGCAATACCCATCATCTCTCGGGACCGTTTATGGTCATCGCCACGCAGAACCCTCTCGACCATGAAGGCACCTATCCATTGCCGGAAAGCCAGCTGGACCGTTTCTTGATGAAGTTGTCGCTCGGGTATCCAGACCGTGAGGCGGAGTTCGAGATTCTTGAGCAGCAGGGTGACGGCGACAAGGGTGTGTCGATCGATGATCTCACCCCAGCAGTGACGCCTCAAGATGTCACCATGATGACAAACGCGCTTCGTTCGGTGCACGTTGCTCCCGAGTTGAAGAACTATTTGCTCGACATTGCTGCGGCGACCCGCACCCATCCGGGCCTACGACTGGGACTGTCTCCCCGCGCAATCCTCAGCATGCAACGTGCATCACGTGCGCTCGCTGCGGCGTCGGGCCGGGCGTTTGTTATCCCCGATGATGTCAAGGCACTTGCACGTCCGGTGCTTGCTCACCGTGTGATGCTCACGCCAGAGTCCCAGCTCGGCGGCATGTCCGCGGCGAGCATCATTGATGATGTCTTGGCGTCGGTGCCCGTTCCGAGCGTCGGGTAACAGTGCCGACGATTCGCGGATGGCTTAGCTTCGTCTTTGGCGCTTTAGCGATCGTTGCTGGCCGCCTCTTTGGCTTGGCCGAGCTTTTCATCGTTGGGACAACATTGATCGCACTCGCTGCGCTCGCCGTGATCGTTGCGGTTATGCGTCCGCTCAAGGTTGGCGTTGGCCGCACGGTTACGCCGTCCCGTTTGCACGTTGGGTCGGTTGGTCGGGTCGAGCTTGCAGTACGTAATGGAGCGACGAAGACGCCGGTCATGCGGCTCACCGACAATGTGCAGGGGACCACGGGGGCGCAGCTGTTTGTGAGCCCGCTACAGCCCGACGAGGTTGCCCGGGCTGCATACAAACTGCCGACCGAACGTCGAGGCGTTGTTACTGTTGGCCCTGTCGATTTCGAAGCGATGGATCCTTTTGGTCTCGCTACTCGCCGGTTTACCGCGGAGAGCATGGGCAAGCTCGTTGTCTACCCCGAGGTTGTTCCGCTGCCCGCAGCGCCTCCCTCGCTGGCCAACGAGCGCCGGTCTCTGTCTGATGCGCCCGAGTTCCTTGGCGGTCGGAGCGAGGAATTCCATGCGTTGCGCCAATACGTGCCAGGTGACGATATTCGCCGCATCAACTGGGCGGCTTCGGCTCGCCATGATGACCTCATCGTGCGCGAGGACGAATCGCCTACGCAGAACCATCTGACGGTGCTGCTCGACAACGCGTCCTTGGATTCGATTCTTGCGATGGACAAGGGCGCATCGGTGGCCGCCTCACTCGTGTCGTCCATGCGAAACCGTTCGGATCCGTTCCGCTTGCTGACGAGCGATGGGCACGACACCAACTTCGTGCTTGGCAGCTCCGGTGTCGAGAAGGCATTGAGTCTTCTCGCCGTTGTGGAAGAGGCGCCAAGCCAGGCTGGCAGTCCTGTAATTCCTGGTGATGCACAGGGAGCGATCGTCATCGTTTCTGGGCCGGTCCCTACCGTTACCCCGTCTCAGCTTTTGGCGTATGGCCGGGTCATGTTCTTATCGATGGACAAATCCGTCTGGGATCCAAGCTCTCCAGCGACAGCGAGCACCGTTGAGGCCACGGGCAAGCAGATTCGTTTGCGTCTTGGGACCATCGAGGACCTTGCTTCGTTGTGGAGCCGGGCAATCACGACCTTGACGTCTTCGGGCCGGGCCCAGTGAAGCTGCGAGACACAGTGAAGCTGCGAGACACAGTGAAGCTGCGATCACTACCGCAAAATTGCTTTTTAAGGATTTGCGAAAACATATGCGCCGGTGCCTCCCCAGGAACGTTTTGGGCTGTCAATGTGGTAAAAGTGCACACACGCGGTCTTTCCCCAGTAGGTAGAGCATGATCCCCCGACGCCGAGGTCAAGTCCGGCGCATGCCGGCATCGCCCTATGACATAGCGACAGAGCTCATGCTCGCCCTGTTCACCGTTGCGGTCGTTTACAGCTTCAAACGGTTGTTTATCGACACCTCTTTCTTCGTGCCGCTCGCCGCCGTTGCTGTCGCTGCACACGTACTCGCTGCATCGGTTCGATGGGCTCGTGGCGGCCTGCTCGTATCGGCTGCTGTCTCCGTGATCGGTTTTGCCGTCACCACCTGGGTTCTCTTTCCGCCAACGACGCTCGAACCGCCAATTGGCCCTGGCCCTGCTGCGCTCAGCGGCTACGGCACCGACTTGCAACTCACCTGGGAGCAGTTCCAGACAGTCTCCTCACCCGCAGAGGTGACCGCACCGTTCCTGCTCCTCATCGGTGCTGTTACGTGGATCATTGCTTTCCTCGCCGACTGGGCTGCCTTCCGGTTGCGGTCGCCCGGCGAAGCACTCATTCCTGGCGCAGCCGTCTTTATCTTCGGTGCGTTCTTTGCCGTAGAACAAGCGCGTGTCGAGACCACGCTGTTTGTATTACTTGCCGCACTTGGACTCACGTTGTTTCATCGATTGGGCGAAACAGCAACAGCTGGAGCCTGGCTTGGAACCGGAGCTGCTGAACGCGGCCAGGCCGCACTATTTCGCGTCGGTCTCGGAATCCTCGCTATCACCCTGATCGGTGGCGTCAGCGTTGCACAGGCCCTTCCGGGTTACGACGCTCCGCCGGTAGAGAACTTCGACCCAACCACGTGGGACGACCCTGAAGAACCACGCGTGGTGCTCTCCCCTCTTGTCGACATTCAGTCCCGCTTGATCAACCAGCCCGATGTCGAGGTCTTCACCGTGACCTCGCCAATAAAGGACTACTGGCGAATCACTTCTCTCGATGTCTTCGATGGCCGCATCTGGCGTTCACGGGGGTCCTTTGAAGATGCCGCTGGAGCGCTCGACACCGATCTTCCTGACGGCACGACCTTCGAGGCGGTAACGCAACGCTTTGATATCAACGCTCTCGGCGAAATCTGGTTGCCTGCTGCGTATGAACCAACCGAAGTTCTTGCCGCTCCCGACGATGTCGAACTCGAGTACGAGCCCGAGTCCGGCACGCTGATCGTGAACCGGGAGACCGAAAACTCCGATGGGCTGATCTACACACTTCTGTCGGCTATTCCGCAACGAGATGCCGCAGCAATTGCCTCTGCGGGAAGCGAAGTTCCTAGCGAGATTGCCGACCGATATCTGGAACTTCCCGACGATTTCAGCCAGAGGGTACGGGATCAGGCGACCGACGTTGTTGTCAGTGCTGGAGCCGAAACGCAGTACGAAAAGGCACTGGCCCTACAGAATTACTTCCGAGACCCCACGCTGTTCTCTTACAGTTTGGATGTGTCGGCGGGACACGGTTCGTCACGCATTGAGGATTTCCTCTTTGAGGTTCATGCTGGATACTGCGAGCAGTTCGCTGGCTCCTACGCCGCAATGGCCCGATCGATCGGCCTCCCCGCACGCGTCGCTGTTGGGTTCACCCCTGGCGTATGGGACCCAACAATCGAGCAGTACCGGGTCACGGGCAAGCACGCTCACGCTTGGCCCGAGGTGTGGATCCAAGACGTTGGCTGGTTGCGTTTCGAACCAACCCCTGGCCGTGGAGCGCCACGCGATGAGGAGTACACCGGGCAAGCCGAAGCTCAAGAGGGTGCAGCCGCAGCGCCGTCGCCTTCGACCACGGCACCCAGCGTCAACCCCGCTTTGCCTGGACCGGACGCAACAACCATTCCGCAGTCGGACGCTACAGCCGAGACGACTACAACGGTTGCACCGGTATCTGATCGAGCGACCTCGGGAGTTATCGGCGGTGTGCAGGGCGCTTCAGCTGGCGTCATCTTTACCTGGCTCGCGGCTTTCAGCGGCCTCCTTCTACTCGCTCTGGCCCCACTGGTTTATGGCCGGTGGAACGCCCATCGTCAGCATCAAGCCGTCGCTGGTGATCCTCGCAAGAGGATCGGTCTTGCCTGGACCGAATCAAAGTCCGCTCTCGAACTGCTCGGCGTTTCGGTCACCGCTACCGAAACTCCCCGAGAGCTCGTCGAGCGTGTGTCGCAAACGCGGCCCGATGCAGCGGTTGTTCTCCAGCCGCTAGCAACCGAGGTAACAAACGTGACCTACGGCGGCCCAAACATCGACACGGTCCGTGCTGACGAGGCCGAGAACGCCACGATGACGCTCGCCGCCCAGGCTCGAGCCCACCAGGGTCGACGGGCCTGGTGGTGGCATCACGCCAACCCCATCAATGTCTGGCGTGACCAAGTCGGCACCTGGCGCCATCTCCGTTAGTTCGGGGTTCCGGAAACACCTACGGAAAGGTCACCGCCAGCACGCTGTGATCTTCCGCGGCTAGAGCGGTGACTATTCTTGATCGTCAGAATCGTTGAGGCGGTCACGCATGCGCTTGCTTGCGTTGCCAAAGAATCCGTTGTCCTGGCTTGAGCTTCGGACATTGCCCGTTACCTGCTGCAAACCCGCACGACCAACACGTCGCAAGTTCTTCTCGCCGTACCAAGCACTCGCGAGCATGATTAGGAATCCAACAAAGGAAATCCAGTAGCTAATAGCGAGCGTGCCGAGCAGGACTGCCAGCCCAACCACAAACCCAAGCGTCGCCAATCGGATGTGCTTAAACCCGTGGGTGAATACGGTGGTCGACGAAACCTCATGGGCCAACCCAGGGTCGTCGTGATAGAGCTGTTGCTCTATCTGGGTAAGGATTCGTTGTTCGTCCTCGGAAAGCGGCATCCGTAGGTTCCTTGTTGCAGGTTTTTTTGGGGGGGGGTGCTAGGTGCTACACGTACAGCTTAGCGGGCTGGCGTACTGCAATCTTCTCACACGTTGCCTTACGCGACAACGCACTACCAGGACCCATCGGCCCGATTTCTTAGATTCTATGGAGAATCATCCAGAACGGGGTCTGATTTTGGCTTCTCTTTGGCATTTGGGCCCCATTGTTGCTCTCCCCTGCGTTTCACTCGCAGCTTCCCATCGATGGCCGACGATGCCGGACCGATCGCCGCTGCACCAAATTTTGCGCGCACGTCGTCGATCAACGACGCTGTGGCCATCGAATTCTCACCTATCCCGGGTCCGCCGAGGTCGAGCGAAAGCTGATGACCTTGATCCTCGGCGAGATTGGCAACGCCGATACCCAGGAGCCGAACACCCGGGCTGGTGTCGAGAGCACCGAGCAGTTCACGACCGAGCCGCAAGAGATCGGGGGCGGCGCTGAAGGGCTGTGGCGCAGTGGCCCGCCGAGTAAATGTGGTGAAGTCTCCGTAACGCACTTTGAGCGTTGCGGTCCGGGCTACCAAATTGTTGTCGCGCAAGCGTTGCGCAACGGCATCGCATTGACGAACGAGTTCGGTGTCGAGTTTGACGGGGTTGGTGATGTCGTTGGTGAAGGTCTCCTCGTTCGAGATGGACTTTGCCTCCCGGTCGGGTTCGACACGCCGATCATCAAGGCCGTTTGCGAGCGCGTGCAGGTGTTGCCCGCTGGCGGTACCAATTGAGCTCATGAGACTTCGCAGCGGTGTGGCAGCGAGGTCTCCTACGGTTTCGATGCCCAGCGATGATAGCCGGGCACCCGTGGCCTTGCCCACACCCCACAGTGCCCGTGCGGGTAACGGGTGCAGAAAAGCCAGCTCTCCCCCGAGTTCGACCTCGTGTATCCCGCGCCCAAAGATTGGACCCGTCGGCGAAACTTTTGGTTTCGCTTGTTCGGTTGCGAGCTTGGCCAGGAATTTGTTTGGCGCAATACCGACCGAGCAGGTCAGCCCTTCCTGCTCCCAAATCGCGTTTCGTATGTAGGCCGCAATGGTTTGCCCATCGCCGTGAGAGCGACCAGCGCCGCTGACATCGAGAAACGCCTCGTCCAAGCTGAGCGGCTCGACCAGAGGAGTCACGCTCTCAAAGATCGTCATCACCCGCTCGGAAACTTCGCCGTAAAGGCCATGGTCGCCAGGAAGAAAGATGGCATGGGGACAGAGTTGTTGGGCCCGAACCGATGGCATTGCACTAAACACGCCAAACGACCGAGCTTCGTAACTGGCAGCGGCCACCACACCTCGACGACCCGTTCCGCCAACAACGACGGGCTTACCTCGAAGCTCTGGGCGACGCGTGAGTTCCACGGAAACAAAAAACGCATCCATGTCGACGTGGAGAATCACGCGTGAACCCATGGGAGAAGTGTATTTGCCCTCGCTAGCCTGATGTGCGTGAATACAAAGTCTCCAAAATCGCAGGCGTCTAAGGCCGCTGCTGCATCCGTGCTCCCCGACGCCTCACCACCGGTGTGGGCGCGCATTGCAGCAGTGTCGTCGATCATCATCGCCGGCGGTGCGGGAGGGCTCATTGGTTGGTCGGTCGTCGACCTCCAGTGCACGACCGAATGTTCGACAGACGCAGCGCTCGTCGGTGTCGCAAGCGCACTTATCGCCGCCGTCGGTGTCGCCGTGGTTGCGGTGCTCACCCTCCGGGCAATGTCGGAGTGGAAGGCGATCGAGAATCGCGACCGTGCCCGCAACGAACGAGGCCTGTCGTGACGGATAACGCTGAACTTCGCCAACTCGCCGCTGACATTGCGACCGCTGTTGGCCACGAGGTCATTGAGCGACGCAGCAACGGTTTCACTTGGGAAACAAAATCGTCGACCACCGATGTTGTCACCGAGATCGACACCTGGGCCGAGCAAGCCGTTGTCGAGCAGATCCTCAACGCCCGTCCCAATGATGGATTACTTGGCGAAGAGGGCGCTTCGGCCACAGGCACCACCGGGGTGCTTTGGACCATCGATCCCATCGATGGGACCACCAACCTGCTCTATGACCTTCCCGGATTTAACGTCTCGATCGGTGTGAGCATCGACGGTGTTCCCGTCGCTGGTGCGGTCTATGACGCTGTCCGCTCCGAGCTCTTTAGCGCTGCCCTCGGCTCGGGAGCGACCCGCAACGGCGAAGCAATCACCACCTCGGGCGCAACGGACCTATCGACATCGCTTATCGGCACTGGCTTCTCCTATAACAGCGACCAACGACAAGAGCAGGCACGATCGCTCGTTGTCGTGCTTCCCGCGGTCCGTGACATACGCCGGTTCGGCGCTGCAGCAGTCGACCTGTGCTCGGTTGCTTGCGGCCGCCTCGATGCGTATTACGAGCTCTCTCTATCACCGTGGGACTACGCCGCAGGGGCACTAATCGCCCAAGAAGCCGGCGCTTCGGTCGTGACTGGAGCACTCACCAAGGCGAGCACGCCGGGCATCACCATGGATCTCGACCGGTTGTTGGCAGAGGCCTCTCTTTAGTTCCTGCAATGGTGCATGACTCGGTACGATAAACCGCCTAGTGTTCGCACGACGGCCTTATGTCGTCTCTGGCCGACCCGAAGGATGTGAAACTGTGGGAACACGTATTCTCACCGTCGAAGACGACGAGCGGATTCGTACCGCTGTTCGTATGGCTTTGGAGGATGAAGGCTGGGAAGTCGCCGAGTCTGACAATGGCGAAGACGCACTCTTGAAGTTCGGCCAGCAACCAACCGACGTTGTTTTGATCGACATCATGCTTCCGGGCATCGATGGTTTCGATGTTTGCCGTTCCATTCGCCGAGTCTCCGACGTTCCTATCGTGATGGTTACGGCTCGTGCCGATACCCACGACGTTGTTGCTGGCCTCGAAGCTGGCGCCGATGATTATCTCACCAAGCCCTTTGCGCCGAAGGAACTCTCCGCACGTATCCGTGCGCTTCTTCGACGCAGCCGCACCGGCACACCCGCTACGGCCGATATGTCCTTCGGCGATCTCGAGGTCATCCCCGATCAGGGCATGGTCAAACGTGGTGGCGAAGAAGTCCATCTCACCAAGACCGAGTTCCGATTGCTTGTCGAACTCGCTTCGGCTCCTGGGAAGGTCTTCTCCCGCGAGAGCCTTCTCGAAAAGGTTTGGGGCTACGGCTACTTCGGCGATGGCCGTCTGGTGGATGTACACATTCGCCGGCTACGCACCAAGATCGAAGCCGACCCGGCCGATCCGCAACATGTGGTGACGGTTCGCGGCCTTGGCTACAAGCTGCAAACCTAGGAACACGCTTAGGCTCCTTTCGTGAAACGTCTTCGGCTTGGACTGCGGTCCCGCATCATGGCCGCCTTTGCTATCGGCGGTGTTGTTGTTGCGGTACTTCTCGCAGTCATCACCCTCACCACAACACAGCAGGTTCTCCTTGCCGACCGCGATTCGGTCGCCGAGGTTCTGGTTTTTGCAAACGCTTCTCGTGTGCAGCGAACACTTCCGGGAGACCTCGAGCCAGCTTCGGTCACGGGCATTCTTGAAGGTCTCAATAGCGCCGCTGGCAGCCGCCAGCTCATCGCCATCGATGGCAATCCGTTCTCTCGTGATGGTCAGTTTGTGTTGGAGGAGATCCCCGCCTCGGTTCGCACCCTCACGCTCGAAGGAAGCGCCGCTCGCCTTCGCACCAACCTCGGCGACCAGCCATTTATTGTCTATGGCATTCCGCTTCAGGGTTTTGACGATGTCATCTATTTCGAAGCGCTCCCACTGACCGAAGCCGAAGATACGCTCTCGACGCTTCGTTTTGTCCTTCTTGGAGGCGGGCTCATCGTGGCTGCTCTCGCCGCACTCGCTGGCCGATTTGCTGCAACCCGAGCCCTGGCACCCCTACGCGATGTCAGCAACGCTGCCGAAGCAATAGCCAACGGTCGTCTCGATACCCGTCTCGATCCCCAGGGCGACGAAGACCTCGAAATCCTGCTGGCCTCGTTTAACGAGATGGCTGGAAGCCTCGAGGAACGCATCCAACGAGACGCACGCTTTGCCTCCGAGGTGAGTCACGAGCTTCGCAGTCCCCTCATGACGCTCACCGCGTCGGTCGAGGTACTCGAAAATGCAAAACATGAGATGCCCGAGCGCTCCCAGATCGCCCTCGACCTGTTGGCCAGCGACATCGTGCGGTTCCGTACTCTCGTCGAGGACTTGCTCGAGATCAGCCGATTTGACGTTGGCACAGCATCCTTGCAGGCCGATCCCTTGCTGTATGCCGAATTTGTGCGGGCTGCGGTGCCGTTTGCGACAACGGAAGACATTCCAATCGTTGTCGAACCCGACGCAGAGGACGCAATAGTTGTCGCCGAGAAGCGCCGTCTGGCGCGTGTGGTTGCCAACCTGATCGATAACGCCGCCAAATACGGCGGTGGCGCTACCCGCGTGCATCTGAGCAAGACTCGAGACTCGGTCCTCATGGCTGTTGAAGACAACGGACCAGGTGTGCCCCAGGACGAACGCTTTGTGATCTTCGACCGTTTCAGTCGTGGTGGCGCTGGCGGCCGACGCGGGTATGACACGGGCGTTGGCCTGGGCCTCTCGCTCGTTGCTGAGCATGTAAACCTGCACGGCGGCCGGGTTTGGGTCGAGGACCGCCACGATGGCGAACCTGGTGCACGGTTTGTCGTCGAGCTGCCCTTGGACGATGGCGAGCCAGGAGAATTTGCATGAGACTTCCACGGCTCGCAGTAGCCCTCACAGCGCTCATCCTCGTCGTCACGGCCTGCGGCATCCCCCTCGACGAGGAACCTCAAGTCATTGCTCGTGACGACCTCCCACAGGCGCTTCAGCCGGGGACATCATTGACGTCCACAACGCTTGCCAATCGGCTCACAGAGGACATCACGATCTTTCTCGTAGACCCCGGCGATGGTGAGGCCACCGACCTCGTCGCAGCAGCCCGTCAAGTGCCTGTTGTTGATAGCGGCGCCGAGGTCGAGCGGATCATCTTGGAACAGCTCCTGGCCGGCCCAACGACCGAAGAGCAGCTGGAAGGCAACCTGACAACAGCAATCGTGCCCGCAGGCGACGCCCCGATCTCGGTACTGAGCCTTCGACGGCCAGCGGAGGGTCAGCTCGTTGTGGTCCTGTCCGAAACCCCCGCTATCGAGGGCAGCGACCGAACCGTGGCCTTTGCGCAGTTGGTCTTCACACTCACCGAGCTCGATACCGTCGACCAGGTCCGCTTCGCGGTGCGTAACGATACCGGCGCTGATGAAGATATTTCGGTGAGTACCGATACCGACGAAGGCGACGTTCGCCGAGCGGTTGGACGCAACGACTTTCCGTCGTTCTCCATTGAAGACGGAACGCAATAGCCCAGAGGCAGAGCGTTTAGACGGGTTTAGGCGTCTGTGTGCGGTGTAGCGAAGAACGTCTCGGCAACTTCGTAAAGCGCTTCGTTGACGTACTTCAGTTCCTTGACCGCATCAGCGATGCGGACTCGCGTCATCTCGCCACTCTGATAGGCAATCATGGCACCAAAATCTTTTTCGTTCGCGGCCCTGGCGGCTTCGACACCGAACCAGGTAGCCAGCACACGGTCGAACGCTGATGGTTCGCCACCACGCTGCACGTAACCAAGCACGGTAGTGCGGGTTTCGAAACCGGTCTGTTTCGTGATCTCGGAAGCAACGAGTGCGCCAATGCCGCCGAGCTTGACGTGCCCAAACTCGTCAAAGGTGTCTTCGGGAACGTCAAAGGTTCCCGGCTGTGGCTTTGCCCCTTCGGCAACGACAACGATCGATGCGAACTTGCGCGTGTGCCGATCGGTGAGTGACTGGCAGACCTCTTTGATATTAAAAGGCTTCTCGGGGATGAGCGTCAGCGTTGCGCCGCCCGCTAGCCCGGCCCACGTGGCGATGTGGCCAACGTGTCGGCCCATGACCTCAACAACCATAACTCGATCATGGCTCTCGGCGGTGGTGTGGAGGCGGCCAATGGCTTCGGTCGCGATGTCGACCGCTGTTGCGAAACCGAACGTCATCTCGGTGAGACCAATGTCGTTATCGATCGTCTTGGGAACACCTAGTACGGGGAAACCAAGTTTCACCATCTCTTGGGCGCAGGAGAGGGTACCTTCGCCACCAATTGCGATCAGTGCGTCGATTTCGTTTAGATCGAAGCTTGTCCGGCAACGATCGCGTCCGTCGTCGCTCGTGAACGGATTGATGCGTGTGGTGCCAAGCACGGTTCCGCCGCGGGTCAGGAGGCCGCGACAGCTCTCGACATCGAGGTCCATCCAGTCGTTATCCATGACCCCCTTCCATCCATCTCGGAAGCCAATGACAGTATGACCATCGGAGGTTGCTTGCCGGACTACGCCTCGAATGACAGCGTTGAGTCCGGGCGCATCGCCTCCACCGGTGAGGACAGCAAGTTTCACGCTTAGACTCTACGCGAAGTGACCGAAACAAGGTCGATCATCACAACTTTAGATAGTGGCATCCGCCACGCGGATGCCTAGAGATAGCCAGCGGAGTTGGCCGTGACTCCGATTGCGACCGCTTGGATTGCGGCAGCGAGCACTATTGTCTCGTCTATGGCTGTTGTTGTCGCAATTGATGCAGGAACCACCGGTGTTCGTTCGATCGCTTTCAGCGAGACGGGACAACGGGTTGGATCGTCCTATCGGGAGTTCCCCCAGTACTTTCCCCAACCGGGTTGGGTAGAACACGATGCTGGCGAGATATGGGACGCGGTCGTCGCCACTCTGGCCGAACTCATGGCCGCTGTTCACGAACCCATCGCGACCATTGGCATAACGAACCAACGAGAAACCGTTGTGGTTTGGGACAAGTCGACGAGCGAACCGCTCCATTCGGCCATTGTGTGGCAGGACCGACGAACCACGAAGCGCTGTGCCGAACTTGCTGACGCTGGCTACCTCGACCTCGTCCGCAATACCACCGGCCTTGTTCTGGACCCGTATTTCTCGGCTACCAAGCTGGAATGGTTGCTCCGCAATGATCATCTGACCGTCGACGCAAATACAGCGTTTGGAACGGTCGACAGCTGGTTGGTTTGGAAACTCACCGGCGGGTTGGCCCATGTCACCGACACCACGAACGCCAGCCGTACGCTTCTCTTCGATATTGGCGAAATGCAATGGTCGGACCCAATGCTCGATCTCTTTGGCATTCCGCGTTCGATCATGCCCGAGGTACAACCTTCGTCGGGCCGCTTCGGCACAACAACGACAGGCCTTCCGCTCCCCGAAGGTATCCCTATTTCGGGTATTGCTGGCGATCAGCAAGCAGCGTTGTTTGGCCAAGCGTGCTTCTCCCCTGGTGATGCAAAGAACACCTATGGCACTGGTTCGTTCATCATGATGAACGCTGGCCTAGAGAAGCCTGATCCAGTCGACGGTCTGCTCACCACGGTTGGTTGGACGCTCGCGGATGGCACGACCACTTATGCGCTCGAAGGCGCGGTGTTTGTTACTGGCGCTGCTATTCAATGGTTGCGCGATGGTCTTGGCATTATTGATGACGCAGCCGAGATTGGACCGCTCGCCAGCTCCGTGGATTCCAGCGATGACGTGTTCTTCGTCCCTGCGCTCACTGGTTTAGGGAGCCCCTGGTGGGACGCCAATGCTCGTGGAGCGATTGTTGGCCTCACACGCGGGACCACTCGAGCACATATTGCCCGCGCCACGGTCGAGGCAATGGCGTTGCAAAGCCGGGACGTCATCGACGCAATGTCGGCAGCGGGCGGGATCAATGTCGAAAGCCTGCGCGTCGACGGCGGAGCGTCGGTTATGGAGCTGTTGCTCCAGATCCAGTCGGATCAGATTGGCGTGCCCGTCCATCGGTCGGCCATCACCGAAACCACCGCGCTTGGGGCGGCGTACCTGGCAGGTATTGCTGAAGGCGTTTGGTCGGGTACAGACGAGGTCTCCGCCGCCTGGCAATCCAATCTCTCCGTTACGCCTAATGCCGACCGAACCGTTGCTGATGCGTTGCATCGCCGCTGGCTTCAGGCAGTAGAGCACAGCAAAGGGTGGGCCGTAACCCAACCAGTGGAAGCCCTTCAGGGCTGAGTCGATACAGCGTAGGCGGCGATGTTTGGAGCCGCTAGGCGAGAAACTCGGGTTCGAGGAAGCCCTTCAGGGCTGAGTCGATACAGCGTCGGCGGCGATGTTTGGAGCCGCTAGGCGAGAAACTCGGGTTCGAGGAAGCCCTTCAGGGCTGAGTCGATACAGCGTCAGCGGCGAGCGCCGCTGCACCAATCGCTCCGGCAAAGGATCCCAACTGTGCCATTACTACGGGCACCCGGGGCCGATACGCAGCGCCCAGAATTCGTTCGGCAACGCTGTCCTCGATGTTCTTGCGTAGGCATTCGCCAAGGTCGACAAGCCCGCCGCCGAGAACGATAATTTCCGGGTCGAGTATGTAAATCAGGTCGGCGATACCAACAGCGACATCGCGTGCAAAGCGTGCAACGAGCGCTTCGATGCCGGGTTCGCCTTCGTTGAGCAGTTCGTTGACATGTTCGCCACGAACAGCGTCGACCGAGCCTGCACGTTCCACAAGCGCATCTACCCGACCCTCGGCGGCCCAACGTCGAGCGAGAATGCCTAAGCCGTTCCCCGATGCGTAGTACTCCCAAGGGCCACTGGCGCCGGTGATGTGCTCGGGACCGTCGCGTTGGATGGTGATGTGCCCCGCTTCGCCTGCATAGCCATGGGCACCCCGGTGCAGCTTGCCATCGAGGACAAAGCCCGTGCCGATGCCCGTACCGAGTGCCACAAAGGCCATGTGGTCGTGACCAACGCCCGCGCCGTACTTTGCTTCGGCCCAGGTGGCCGCCGTTGCGTCGTTCTCGGCAATCACGGGAATGCCGAGCTGCTCAATGACCTTGGGCACGAGCGGGTAATTCACGACGCCTGGGATATTGGGCGCGTACTTGAGGGTCCCTTCGGAGTCCATCAAGGCAGCCATGCCGAGACCAATGGCGTCCACTGGTTCGCCTATATCCTCGATAAGCCCGTTCGTGACATCGACGATGGTCTCGACCAACACGTCGCCGTCAGGTCGGGTCCGTGCCCGTCGAATGGCGAGGGGTTCGGTACTGCCCGGTCGCAGAACAACACCGCGTACGTTTGTGCCGCCTACATCAAAACCGATAGTCAGCATTGATTCCTCCCAGCGAACCAGCCCGTTGCTTCCACCCAGCCAGAGCGCTCCCCGACCGAGTCCGACCATTGGTGGAGGTCTCGCTGGTTGGACACACAGATCACTTGTGCTTGGGCGCTGTAGCGCAACAACGTCGACAAAATCGCACCGCTGAGACGAGCTGGTAGGTCATCGAGTGGATCCTCGATCAGGATTGGAGTGGGGCGTTCTGCAGTGTCGCGAAGATCCAGCAGGCTCTGGTTGCACCCGAGCCGCGTTGACTCGTCGCGCAACACTGCAAGGAGCTGCTGCTGACTTCGCAACCGGCGTTGGATCTTCATTCGTTGGGCATCAACACGATGTCGTTCCGCGGTGAGTTGCTCAATTTGAGGCGATGACGGTGTTTGCTCGTTCGGCGTTTGGGCGATCGAGGTTTCGATGCGTGCCCGAATCGCTTCGAGTTCGGCACTCTCCCGTATCACCTGGTCGGCAATATCGGGGGCGGCAAATGCGGAGGTCTCAATGCCGATCGCTGCGAGTTGTTCGGTCAATGCTTCGGCCGACGAACCTGGTGTCATGTCGTACTCGGCGAGCGAACCATCCGCTTCGGCAACGGCGAGTTCAGCGAGGACAACCACTTGCCTGCCATCGGTAGGGAGTATCTGCGAGCGGGCTGCGCTCGCTTGGCTACACGCTGCCTCAAGGCGGACCCGGGCGCTGTCCTTGCGGAGCACATTCACCGATTGCTCGATCCGCTCAATGGCCGCCAGAGGTGGTGCGACACTGTCGAGTTCGGCAAGCATCTGCTGGTCTTGGGAGAGAGGGCCCGATCCGTAAACCTCTACGGCTTCGCTCTTCTCCGAAGCCGCCACGGCGTACCAAACAGCCTCGACGATCTGCTCGTCGAGCTCCTCGGCTGCGGCGTCGGCGCCGCGAAGCTCTGCGCTCGACAAGAGAACTCCGCTGTCGATCGTTTCGATGATCTGGAGGAGCTGCGTTATTTCCTCGGTGTGGGCAGAGCGTCCAAAGATCGACAACGTTGGAACCAGCGAGGTTCCTGGAGGAGCGGCCGGAGCAATGTGTTGTTGGTGTAGCGGGCCGCGGCGTCCGTACGATTCCACAGCGCCAGCCAAACCAAGACTTGGGTTGTTTGTCCGTAAGCCATCAATGGTTGATGCCAGGGCTTGGCGAGCGGGATCAGACAACCCGGCAATCACACAAAAGCCGGGATTCAACGACAGCGATTGATCGTCCGTACGGGGCGAGACAAGTTCGACGATCCGAATTGACGCGTCAGCGTTTCGAGATGTTGCGCCAGCACCATGTAACCGGCGCCTGGCTTCCTGGACGCGGTCCGAATCTACCGATGTCACCTCGGAGCCGACTCGACTCGCTTTTTCAGATCATCCAGAGCGGTGTGAAGAATTTTTGCCTCGGCGCGGCGTTTCACGAAGCCGGGAAGCGGAACGAGCATGTCGATGGAGACGTAATAACGAACCTCGCAGCGAGCGCCGTCATCAATCGCGACAAACTCGTACTCGCCATCGATGCGTTCCATGACGTCGCCTTCGATGAGGCGCCACGACATGCGTAGTGGGTTAGATCCGTAGCTGTAACGAAGGGTGTAGCTGGTGGATCGACCCATCGCTGCGACACGGTAGGAAACGTCCCCGCCGCGTCCGCTGTCGTCGGTAGCGATGATCTCCACTTCTTTGATGTCGCTGGCCCAATCGGTGTAGGACGCGAAATCGGTCGCTACCGCAAAACATGCCTCGGGCGATGCATCGATTTCTGTGCGCTCTGCAGCATGATCAGACATGGAGGCTCCCTCGTGTGGCGACAATCGCAGAGTAGCCGACTCCGGTACCCAAACACGCCCACGGGCAAGCCAAAAATGCCAACTTTTTACCTGGGGTAGCGCGCTGACCACTCAGCGTTCATCACGCTGGTGAAAGGCAGCGAAACGAGACCCAAACAGGGCCGCAAACCCTAACCCCAAGGTGGGAACCAATAAGCCAAACGCTTGCTGGGTAAACGGTCGGAGAGACCCAAAGAGAACCCCAACAGCGAGCTGAAGCACGATTGCCACCCACAGTTTGTTCCGGGCAGGTTTGGGCACGTGGCTTGAATCGACGGCGATCAGACCGGTCAGCGTCACCTCATCGACACGGCTTCGTTGGATCCCGTTCCAGAAACCCAGCGCCAGGAGCAACGTCCCTACGACGAACAAGAGGACCGCCACAATCGAAAAGATGAGGTCGAGACGTTCGGGCAAGAGAAACGTGGCTAGGGAGATCGCTGCGAAGAATGCCGTGAGCTGCAGGCTGAGCGTGACCATTCGTTGCGCACCGGGACCATTTGGGTCCCCCACCGCCGAGGCACCGGCCATCGCTCCATTTTTAGTGGCCCTGTCCTTGGGAGCGCCGTCCTTGGGAGCGCCGTCCTTGGGAGCGCCGTCCTTGGGAGCGCCGTCCTTGGGAGCGCCGTCTTTGGGAGTGCCGTCTTGGGCGGCCTCGGCTTTCGCTGCACGTTCCTTGGCGGCCCTGTTGTTCGCTGCCTTGTTTTGGGCGGCCTTGTTTTTCCCGGACTTTGTTTTGCTCGACTTGTCCCGCCGAGACTTACTTATGTTCTCGCCCCTACCAACAGAACTCATAGCTTCTCCTCATCAGTCCATTGTGCGAGCGAATCGGCCAAACGGGCGGCCAAGACGTCGTAGGAAAAGTCTGCCACCGCTCTCGCTCGCGACGCTCTACCCATCTCGGCACGGCGTTCAGGGTCATCGAGCAGCCCACTGAACAGTCGGGAGAGTTCAGTCACCGACGCATTGGCTGGGGCCACGAGCCCCGTAACCCCATCGACCACTGCTTCATCGGCTCCGCCCGACCTCCCGGCGATCTGGGGTGTGCCCGTGGCAGCGGCTTCGAGAAAGACGATACCGAACCCTTCCTGCTCCAAATCTGCCCAGCGGTTGCGGCACAGCATCGCAAAGATATCGGCCGCTCCGAGGAGCGCAATCTTGTCTTCCTCAACAACTTTGCCAAGCAAACGGACAGGGGCGCCCAAGGCGTCGATCCGCCGTTGCAGATGGGCTTGCTCCCGGCCGCCGCCAGCGATCAGCACCACGAGATCGGGATATGACGAAGCACGAAGCATCGATGCAACAGCGATGAGCGTGTCCATGCCTTTGCGGGGCACCAGGCGAGAGACGCTAAAGATGAAGGGCGCATTGGGGGCGATGTCGTATTTCTCGCGAATAGCGACTTTTTGGTCGTCGGAAAGCGGCGAGTACTGGGCGGTATCGACCCCTGGGGGGATCACGGCATTCCGTAGTTCTCGTCCAACAGCCCGTTCGGCTTCGCCCAGTGCGTACTCACCAGCCGAGATGACCGCCGTCGCCCGATCAAGGACCCGTGCGAGCGCTTGTTTGCTAACGGGCAGCCGTCCGGGGATAGTTACCTCCGCTCCGTGGAGAACAACCGCATACGGGCGGTCGAGAAAAGGTCCAATAATGCCCAAAGGCACTGCGGGGTCGAGCACGTGCATCGATGCACCAAAGGCATCGGCGGCAGCGTTCAGGCGAGCACCAAGCCACGGGTATGGAAGCAGGACTGGTTCTTTGGAACGGACGATGCGATATGGCTGGGAGGCATCGAAGGATGCCACCGTCCCAAACGTTGTTTCTTTGCCATATGGCGTCGTGTGGACTTCGAATGACGCTGGGTCGAGCCGTTTCCACAGCTCCCAGAGGTATTGCTGGATGCCGCCGACCTTGGGTGGGAAGTCGTTGGTGACAAGGAGGTGCTTGCCGCTCATGGCGACGTCTCCAGAAGGCGGAGCTCGGCTTGCACGAGTTCATTCGGGTCGTTGTCCAACGACTCTACAAGGTCGTTGTAGCCAAGTTCGGCCGCAGCCCAGAGTGCGTGCGACCGTTCGATCTCGTCCTCACTCGACACGTATCGCTCGATGAGCGCCCGTACTTCGTCGCTGTCTTTGTCGCCGGTGTTCCCGAGCACGATGAGTGCGTTGCGCCGGAGGTAGCGGGGTTCGCGCTTGGGGATGTACCAGGCGCCAAACCGTTCGAGCAATGTGTCGTCGTCGAGGGTCAGCAGTTCATGCACCGCAGCGTGGGTTACCCCGGTAGTTGGCTCTGGCGGCTCACGCCTGTTCGACAACACGTTTGGAGGACACGATGTTTGGCAGTCATCACAGCCGTAGATCCGATCGCCGAGCGCCCTGCGGAACTCGTGGGGGAATACCCCTGCCGATTGCACAAGCCATGCCAGACAACGGTTCGAATCGATAGCGCCGTCGCTCACGATGGCATCGGCGGGACAAGCATCGACACAGCGCCGGCAAGGGCCGCATTGATCGGCGAGCGGTTCGTCAACAACGTCGAGTGGAGCGTTGGTGACCACAGACCCCAAGACAAACTTGCTGCCAATACCAGGAACCAAGATGTTGGAGTTCTTGCCCCACCAGCCAATGCCAGCCCGGTAGGCAGCGGCCCGGTCGACGAGCGCATTGTCGTCCATAAGCACTCGAGCGGACCAGCCCTCACTCTTGAGATGCGCTGCTATGGCGTCGAGCCCAACTCGGAGCTCGGCGTAGTGCGGCTCCCACACGTATTCGGCGATTGCGGCATTGCCTGTTGGAGCTGGCTCAGCGTCGGGCCGAGCGCGTCGATACGAGCGGGCACACACCACAATCGTTTCCGCATCGGGCAAAGAGCGGCGTGGATCGGTCGCTCGATCGGGGTTTCGGTACGTGAACGCCATGTCGGCGCTGAGCCCAGCGGCCTTACGTTCGTGGAGCGCTGCACGAACATCGGTGAAGATGTCGGCCGAGCACACGCCTACCTTGTCGACGCCATTTTGGTCGGCAATCGCCACCAATGCATCGTGGAGGACAGCGGCGGCCATGACCCAAATCTATGGCCTGTGACCCCATTTGGCTCGGGTTCGTTACTGAACCTCGTGCTTGAGGTCCGGAACCAGACCAACCTCGGCAAGCGCTCGCATTGCCTTAAAGTCCGCCATGCTGATCACGACGGCCTGCTCGACCGGCCGTTCGCACAGATAGGTGACGATGCAATCGTCGCACGCAGAGGTCTCCTGCATGACACACGTGTCGCAGTCGATGGTCATCGAGTCGTTGTTGCTCATGTTCAACACAGTAGAGATGCCCTGTGACATTGAATTATCACCGTCGTTCGGCTCCGAGCGTATTTACATTCGGGCTCATCATCGACATGGGTAATGCGATTGGGTTGTGGCTCGTGGTCTCGGTCCTGATCGCGCACAAACTCCGTCTCCGCGTCACGACCAATAGGGTTGGTTCCCTCGCCGTTGGTCGCTGCGAACAGCACGCCGAGGAACAACATAAGCCCCATCACGATCGAGGCGCCGATAAGAATGTTGCCGAGATGTTCGCCCGACGGCTCCGTAACTTGGGGGACTTCGTGCTCGGTAGCTGGTTCAGTATTCGAATTGGTCATCGGTGCTCTCCTCATCGTGCATTCCGCCTTTGGCGAACACCTCTGTTACGACGGCGAACTCGATTTGGTTCCCACACCGTGAGGTTCAGCGCTGATTGAGCAAAGCGAGAAGCTGTTTGCTGTGCACAACGTTTGCGGCATTGGAGGCCGCTCCCGATCGCACTCGGTTGTCTGAGCTGACCACCACTACCGCTCTCGATCGGTCAATCGCTGCCACCGAATCGATGATGACATCGTCGGCTTCAACACCGGCAGGGCTGAACCGGATCTTCACACGGGGATCGCGCCTTGTCGGCGCGGACACAACATCAGCACCATCGAAGACGACATCGAATGTAGCGGCAACCCGTGTAGCCAGATCGCATAAACACTGCTCGAGCCAGTCGCGCTGCCGCTCGAGTTCCCAGTCATCGTGCGCGAGCTTGGTGACGTTGTAGCCGTCGATCAGAACCGAGACGTTGGGGATGGAGAAGAGGTATTGGGCGTATTCGGTCGAATCGTCGAACATGCCAGGCGGAACCGGCAACGCAACGCGTCGTGCAACGGATATGTGCTCGGGCGTCGCTGCTCGGCGAAGGGAAAGGACTTGCTGTCGAATATCGCTGATCGATCCTTCGATCACGTCGACCGAGAGTCGGACTTCCTCGTCGGTCACCGCTCCCCCGACCGTCGTTGTCGACAGTTGCGCTTCGGTCATAGTCGCCACAAGGGCTTCGAGACGTTTCCGTTCGGCGATGTGGCGGGCCATGATCTCTTCGGTCCGTTTGAGCTCGCCAACGGCGCGCCGACGCTGTTCGGCGAGCTCTTTGATTTCGGCGCGCAGCGTCTGAAGCTCGTGCTCGTTCGCGTTTGCGGTCACGGTCAGGTCTGCCAACGAAGACTCAGACACCGACAGCAAATGGCGAGCATCATCGAGTTCTTGTTCGGAGCGACTCAGCGCTCGTTTGGAAACCTCGAGCTGGTGTTCGAGCTTCTTGGACCCACCACTGGTAGCGACAACTGGTTCGTCGGCTGCCTCTGTCATTCGGGCAATGAATGTCTCCCAACCCGCTGATCGTTCGAGGTATGCCATGCCGACTCGGCCAATCTTTTTCTCCGTTGCTGCTTCCGCTACCCGACCGCGAAACGCTTCGTCGGTGTCGAGCACACCGAGCACCGTGTCCTTGGCTCTGTCGGGAAGTTTGGCGAATTTGAGCATCGGCGCCAGAAGCGGAGGCGGCGCTACCGGCGGCTTGGCCTTCTTGCCTTTCCTTGCGACGGACAGAGCAAGATCGAACAGCGGATCAAAGAGCTCAGATGCCATGCTCTATGCCGCCGACGCTGCGATGAGCTGGTCGAGTTTGCGTTGGGCATCGCCCGAATCGATCGCCGTCGCTCCACGGGCAAGACCATCTTCGAGGTCTGTTGCAATCCCGGCAACAACCAGACCAGCTGCAGCGTTGAGCAGGACAATGTCTCGGACCGCCCCAGTTTCGCCCAAAAAAAGCTGCGTCACGATGGCCGCGTTTGCCGCGGCGTCGCCACCGTCGAGGTCGCCGGGCTTTGGTTTCGCCAATCCAAGCGCTTGAGGGTTGATCGCGAAGGTCGTGATCTCTCCATCGAGGAGCTGATGCACGATTGATGGCCCAGAGGTTGTCAGCTCGTCCAGCGACCCCTCGCCGGTTACGACCCAGGCCATCTCTGAACCAGTCGCACGTAATACGTCGACCATACGGGCGCCGAGCTCGGCGTCTGCGACACCGACGAGCTGGCGTTTGATACGGGCTGGGTGAGCTAGCGGACCGAGCACGTTAAAAACCGTGCGGATACCGAGTTGCGAACGAACTGGCCCTGCATGTCGAAGCGCTGGGTGATACGCCTTGGCAAAGGCGAACCCAATACCTACATCAGCAACGACTGCACCGAGTTTGTCTGGCGAGATCTCGAAGTTCACGCCGAGCGCTTCGAGTAGATCGAAGCTGCCCGAAGTCGATGATGCTTTGCGGTTGCCGTGTTTACAGACGGTCGCTCCTGCTGCTGAAGCAACAAAGGTGGCCATTGTCGAGACGTTGAGCGCTGCCTTCTGGCGGCCGGGCGAGCCGCCCATGCCAACAATGTCGATCGTTCCGTCGGGAACATCGAGCGCCGTTGCGGCGTCGCGCATGACCGTGACCATGCCCGCGAGCTCTTCGGTGGTTTGTCCCTTTGCTTCGAGAGCCACCACAAACCCAGCAATCTGGGCGTCGGTGGCGTCGCCAGCAAGGATTTCGCTCAGCACCGCGCCCGCATGATCCCCCGACAAGTCGGTGCCATTGATCAGCGCTGCGAGCGTGCTCTTCCAGCCACCAAAGTCTTCAAACATGCCAACACCGTACCCCACGATCTAAGGAGTTTTGACCACGGCAGGCGTGGTCAAAACTCCTTAGAACGGGTGAATCGGGATTACTTCAGATCGAAGCGATCGTTGTCCATTACCTTGGCGAATGCTGCGGCGAAGTCGTTGTTGAACTTTGCGGCTGCATCGTCGGCTGCGTAAACGTCGGCGACGGCACGAAGGATCGAGTTCGATCCAAACATGAGGTCGTTGCGAGTACCGGTCCACTTGGCTGCGCCAGTTGCACGGTCCTTGCCTTCGAATACATCTTCAGTGCCATCCTTGGCTGTCCACACGGTGTTGTAGTCCATGAGGTTGACGAAGAAGTCGTTGCTGAGCGTGCCAACATTCTCGGTGAGAACGCCGTGGTTGCCAGTGGTGACACCGAGAACACGGAGTCCCGCAACGAGCACGGCCATATCTGGCGTGCCGAGCCCAAGGAGCTGCGCCTTGTCGACGAGCAGGTGCTCGGCGATGTGGCTGAGGCCCTTGCCCTGGTAGTTGCGGAAACCGTCAGAATCAGGCTCGAGCCATGCGAATGACTCTTCGTCGGTCTGCTCTTGGCTTGCGTCGCCGCGGCCAGTGCTTACCGAAACCGTCACGCTGTTGCCGCTAGCCGCTGCAGCGGCTTCGATAGCTGCGGCGCCACCGAGAACGATGAGGTCGGCCATCGAGACGGTTACGCCAGCGCTTGCCTGTACACCTTCGAGTGCGGTGAGCACACCGTTGAGTGCATCGGGGTTGTTGACTTCCCAGGTGCGCTGCGGTGCGAGACGAAGACGGCCGCCGTTAGCGCCACCACGCATGTCGCTCTTGCGGTAAGTAGATGCTGATGCCCATGCGGCCGACACGAGATCGGTGACGCTGACGCCCGTTGCCATGATTGCAGCCTTAACGGTTACAACATCGGCATCGCTAAGCGCGGTGCCAGCAGGAACAGGGTCTTGCCAGATCAGCTCTTCGCTAGGAACTTCAGCGCCGAGGTAACGAACAGCTGGGCCCATGTCACGGTGTGTGAGCTTGTACCAGGCACGAGCAAAGGCTTCGTCGAGCAACGACTGATCGTCGCGGAAGCGCTGGGATATCTCGTTGTAGATCGGGTCCATCTTCATGGCCATGTCGGCCGTGGTCATGAACGGTGCGTGGAACAGGCCTTCGACGTGAGCGTCAGGAACGGTGCCAGCAAGTGCTGGTGCGTGCCACTGCTTGTGACCCGATGGGCTCTCGGTGAGCTCCCATTCGTTGTCCATGAGGGTTTCGAGATAGTTGTTGTCCCACGTGATTGGGGTGGAGTTCCAGGCGCCTTCGAAACCAGAACCGGTCTGGTGCTGGGCAATGCCGGACTCGAAGTCGTTCTTCCAACCAATGAGCTGCTGCTCCATTGGGGCGCCCGCTGGTTCGGCGTTGACCATGTCTTCGGGGCCAGCACCATGTGCTTTACCGAATGCGTGGCCGCCAACAACGAGGGCAACGGTCTCTTCGTCGTTCATTGCCATGCGGCCGAACGTCTCGCGAATGTCACGGCCTGAAGCAACTGGATCGGGGTTGGCGTTTGGGCCTTCAGGGTTCACGTAGATGAGCCCCATCTGCACGGCGCCGAGCGGCTCCATGAGCTCGCGGTCACCGCTGTAGCGCTCGTCTTCGAGCCATGCGGTCTCGGGACCCCAGTAGATGTCTTCTTCTGGCTGCCATACGTCGGCGCGTCCACCAGCGAAACCAAAGGTTTCAAAGCCCATGGATTCGAGGGCGACGTTGCCGGTGAGAATCATGAGGTCGGCCCAGGAAATGCTGCGACCGTACTTCTTCTTGATTGGCTCGAGGAGAAGGCGTGCCTTATCAAGGTTGACGTTGTCTGGCCAGCTGTTGAGCGGCGCAAAGCGCTGGGTGCCAGTGGAACCGCCGCCGCGACCGTCGTGGGTGCGGTAGGTGCCAGCGGAGTGCCATGCCATACGGATGAAGAACGGTCCGTAGTGACCGTAATCGGCTGGCCACCAGTCCTTGCTGTCGGTCATGAGTGCGGTGAGGTCGGCCTTAACCGCGCCGAGGTCGAGCTTTGCGAACTCGTCTGCGTAGTTGAAGCCTACGTCCATTGGATCCGACGTTGAGCACCCCTGATGCAGGATGTTCAGGTTCAACTGGTTTGGCCACCAGTGTTGGTTCGCTGAGCTACCCGTTGAGGTGTGCGGGTTGTGCATCACTGGGCACTTGTTTTCGTCTGTCATGGTTCTCCTTGTTTCTCCATGTAACTGGATCTTGTGTTGCTGAACTGGTCGTGAGTTCGTTGCTCACCCTGCGCCGAGCCGCTAGGCCGTGCAGTTTGCGCAATGACCCCAGTAAATAACTTCGGTTTGATCGATTTGAAAGCCGTGGCTGTCGCTTGCGGTAGGACTCGGTGTTTCGCCGACTGAGCAGTCGACATCGAGCATCTGATTACACGTTCGACAGATGAGGTGGTGATGGTTGTCCCCCACCCGATCTTCGTAACGCGCTGCTGAGCCCGCTCCTTGAATTCGGCGGATCAGGTTCTTGTCCACCAACACACCGAGCGTGTCATAGACCGCTTGGCGTGAAATGGCGCCCAATACCGAACGTACTTCTTCGGCAATGTCGTCGGCGGTTGCGTGTGGGTGCGAGGCAACCACTTGCATGAGCGCCAAGCGCTGTGCGGTGACCTGCACGCCGTTGTCACGAAGTTGCTGTTCGAAGTCCACGTCACCATGACGGTTGTCGGCGCTGTGAATGTCGGGGGTGCTTGCCATTGACGACCATTCAAGTCGCGATTCTGGACAGAATCAAGTATTAGATTCTGTAGATACTTAGCGAAGCGTCCGCTGACACTTTTGCAGAAGATCAAGGTGCCGCTGAGACGCCGAGGCCAGCGTGTCAATCCACTCGGCAACGTCATTGCGGCCGTCGTTTACGGCCGTCTCGCTGACGGTCGTCAATGCACTTACCTGATCGAGCGCTTCCAGCGCAACCCCAAAGTTCTCCGAAGTCTCGCTGTCGAGCCCATCGATGAATTCGAGAAGCCCTCGGGCGTGCCCGGCCTTCTCCTCGGCAATTGCCCGGAAGGACGACGCCATCTCGGGATAACCGTCGATGTCAGCTGTCTCGGCAAACCAGTGGAGCCGCTGCACCAGTTGGCTGGCATCAGCAAAGATCGCCAAAAGGTGTTCGTGGGTGCTGCTTTGCGTCACCCCGCCAGCATAGCCACTGCGATTGGCCGCTAGAAGTCCTCATCAAACACCGACGAGTAGTTCGCCCCTAGTGGCAACGGAGCGAGTACCTCTTCAGTCGATATTGCGTCCAACAGTGGCGGCGGCGTTCGAACGTTGGCGCCACTGCTAGCAACAACAGTGACGTCGGGGCCGCTGAGCGTGGCGACGACTGCGGAGGGTCCGTTGAGCACTTCGACCTCTTCCCCGCCGCTTGCCAGGAAGGACGCAATGGCCTCACCCACTTGGTGTTGTGCCACTGCTGGGTCAAGCTCTCCGGGACAGGTGGAGCCAACAAAATTCGTGTTCATCATCCGATGGCCAGCGCCCGGAATCAAGAAATCGGTGGCGGTGGTTTCTGCGCCACCGTCTTCCTGCAGAATCCTAGCAAAGATGTCGAGCCCGGCGTCGGGGCCGACGTCTTCATCGCAGCCCCCGCGGATCAGCAGCATCGGCACCGGCAGTAGTGGTCCAATCTCATAGGGTGATACAGGCTGTAACAGCACTGCGGCACGTGGCGTGAAGGGAAGTTGACGGTCCTGCTCAAGCATCACAACGGCGGCTTCGCCGCTACTGCTGTGTCCAACGATTGAAACGTTGTTGAGATCGAGCCGATTCGCTACCGGGGGAAGATCCAAGCCGAGCGTGTCTCCGTCGTTGAGCCGTGTGAGCACGTCGAAGTGGGCTGCGGCAATCCCTTCGATTGCGGGCTGTTGTCCAATCTCTCCGCCGTACCAAACAAAGGCGGCGCCGACGTCGATGGAGATCGAGGCAATGCCACGGCTACGTAGCGAGTCGACAATGTAGGCCAGGCCAACGTCAGATCGTGAGTAGTCGGGGAAGCCTTCGGGACAAAACGCTGGGGCTTCGACGGTGACGGCATCATCGGTAAATGCCTCGGCGACAAAGTCATCGCGACAGATTGGATGTGCGCCGTGCATAACAATGGCCACGGGGAACGGGCCAGCGCCTTCGGGCACGCCGATCACCCCTTGCATCTGTACGGGGTGGGTGGCGCCATCGAGGTCGATCAGCCCTGGGGCCAAGGTGTACAACGAGTACACCTCGGCGCCCAGTACGGGCTGGGTTGTTGCAGGCTGAGTTGTTGCAGGCTGAGTTGTTGCAGGCTGAGTTGTTGCAGGCTGAGTTGTTGCAGGCTGTGTTGTTTCGGGTGCGGGCAACGACGGGGTTGATCCCGTTACACCGCTCTGTTCAACACCGCTCTGTTCAACACCGCTCTGTTCGAGACTGCCCTGTTCAACACTGCCGCTGCACGCAGCGGCCACGAGTGCGCTGGCCACCACCAGCGACACCAAACGTGGACGGAACAAACGCACAACAACTTTTTCCATCTGGATGAACACTCTCTCGTGCAGCGGTGGATATGCGGACTCTAGGCCCGGACGGCTTCGTCCTCCCGCCTGCGAACAATGAAATACATGCCGAGGATGATGAGGAACGTTGCGAACGTGACGGTGGCACCGATTGTCCGACCCGAGAACGCTAGCGCACTGGGAATAGTGCTTTCCGGCGTAGCAAACGCCAAGGCACCAGGAATTGAGCTTTCTCCAACTGTGGCAAAGGCCAACGCTCCAGGAATGTTGGTTTCTGCGGGCGAAGCAAAGGCCAACGCTCCAGGAATGGTGCTCTCGGCAGCGGGCAGATCTGCCACCGTGGGAACTTCATTGCCTGCTGGTTCTGCTGGGATACTTCCAGGAGCGGTTGGGTTCTCCACTTCGGTCCCGCTCGGGCCAGTTCCGCTGACGAAACCAATGTTCTCGAAGGAACCAGCCGCATTACCAACCGTGACCCGGACAACGAAGTCAACCGCTGCCGTCTGCCCAATAGCCAAGGAGTCGGTACCGGCCACAAGGTTGATATCGCCGCGACCGTCATAGCCAGCGTTGACCGTGAGGTTCGTTGACGTGACCGAAACAATTTCTAGCGGAAGGGTGCCAAAGGTATCCCCGAGATCATCGGTGATCTGTATCCCGCTGGCATCGACGTTGCCGAGGTTGCCAACAGTGATACGGTAGGCAAAGTCAGCAGTTCCGTCTGCGTTACGTTCGACGGAGAGCGCTTCCTTTGCACCCGCAATCTCAACATCCTCGAAGAGCGAGAACACGAGCGGCGAGTCGTCGTTCACGTCGACACCACTGAGGTCGGTGACAAGCACGCCCTCTGCAGAGGTTCCAGTAGCGATTGCTTGACTCGTGAACTCAGCGATCCTGAAGATCGACGCTCCCAAGACAAACGTCTCGGCACTGTCGTCGTCGGCATCTGCTGATTCGGCCCCGTCGCCAAGGTCGGCGCCCTCGGGGATGAGGGTGGACTGCACAGCTTCGCCCGGGGTCACCGTCAGGAGAACCGTGACCGAGCCGCTTTGGCCAATGTCGAGGATGTTTCGGAACGTTCCAAGAAGAGCGGTGTCGGTGTCTCCGTCGTAGCCACGGTTGAGCACAAAGTCGTCGCTCGTGACCGACTCGATCGTCCAAGACTCGGCGTTAGCGAACGTCGTCGCCACATCGAGTTCAAGACCAACGTTGGCAAGGTCAGCGCCGCCTGCATTGATGCCGTCTACGACGAGGGCAACCGTGTAGGTGCCGTCACCGTTGTTGTCGATGTCGAGCGCTTGAACAGCCCGAATAATCGGGACGTTCAGGAGTACTGGACCGGGGTCTCCGCCTTCGGGCGATGGCCCCGGTGTGGTCTCACGAGATGGAATTGGCCCAACTGGTGTGGTACCGCTTACCTCAGCAATGTTGCTGAGTTCTTCGGGAGCACCAGCGGCATCTGGATCAACTTCTACCGTTACCGAAACCGTGAAGGACTGCGTTGGTTCGACACTGGTTACTCCAACGAGCAAGTCTCCGGAGCCGTCGTACGAAGCGTCACCCGTCGGCGCCGTGGTGGCGTCGATGTTGGTCACTGCGGGAGCGCTGGTGACACCAACAAAGGCCGAACCAAACTGTGACTCCAAGTCATCCACGAGGTTAACTTCAGTCGCTTCTTCGGAGCCGTTGTTAAGCACTTCGAACGCATAGGTCACGTCGACGTTGCCATCGATACTGCTCGCAGCGCTTGTTTGCGTAGCGATGTTCTTCGAAGCAAAGAGCGACGGCACATTGATCGCAAGCGGTGGGTTTGTTATTGGCCCAATGCCTGTGCCGGTCAACGAAGCCACGTTGCCGATTGGCAAGACGGCTGGGTCGGCGTCGGGGTCGAGCTCGATCGTGAAGGTGACCGTTGCGCTGTCACCTGAGCCGAGCCCTTCAGGGGCGTCAGCGATGAGCAACGCAGTGTCGCCCTCGCCGTCGTAGTTCGCGTTGGCTCGGCTTGCCGACATGTCGCCGGTTACCGCTGGTGCGGTGACTATGCCTACGAAGGTGGCACCTAGCTGAGTTGCAAGGTCATCGACGACGAGGATGTCGTCGACGCGCAGTGTGCCGGTGTTCGCCACCGTCAACGTAAACGTCATGTCGACGTTGCCAATGACTCCTGAAGAAGCCTCGACGGGATCACTCGCGGTCTTGGTCAGGGTGAGGGTGCCGGGCACGAGCGAAAGTGGCGGTTCTGGCGGGATGATGATCGCAGGACCGGTCACTGGCGGTTCACCGGTCAGCTCGACTTTGTTGGTGAGCGGATCGGGTGCGCCCGAAGCCTCGGGATCTACCGTGACGATAAAGCTGACAACAAAGGACTCCCCCGACGCCAGCGAATCAGCAGCATCGGTAGTGAGCAAGTTGCTATCGACGGATCCGTCATATCCAGCACCACCATTAAGAACAGTGTTTGCCCGACCAGCGTCGAGGTCGCCCGTGACGGTTGGGTCGCCGACAACCGTTATGAAGGCCGTTCCGAACTGTGTTGCGAGATCATCGCTTACCTGGATGTCGTCGATGTCGGTCGAACCAGTGTTGGTCACCGTGACGGTGTACCCAACATCGAGCGCACCGGGGGTGGCCGCTGATCGGTCTACCGAAGCAAGCGCCTTCACACTCTCCAACTGGGAAATTGGTGTTGGGGTAGGTGGCGTAGGAATCTCAATTTCTGGCCCACCAGGGGGTGTACCGACTACGGTCGCAACGTTTTCCAATGGCAACACGACGCCAACAGCATCGGGATCGATTTCCGCCGTGAAGGTCACGGCGAAGGATTCACCAGTGGTCAATGTCTCGACAGTATCGGTGGTTAATAGCGCAACGTTGCTGTCACCGTCAAAGCTGGTGTTCGCACGGGTAGCAGCGAGGTCGCCAGTAACAACTGGATCCCCAACAACACCAACGAACGCGGCACCGAACTGATCGTTGAGATCATCGGTGACCGAAAGGTCGCTTTGCGGATCGATGCCGTCGTTTGTGACGGTCACGGTGTAGGCAATGTCAACGTTGCCCAACACACCCGAAGCCGAAGCAACTGGATTACCAGCAACCTTGGTCGAGGCAAGCGAGGAGGTCGGGACAGCCGATGGAGGGCTGGACACAATGTCGGTTCCTGTCGTGCCTCCGTCGGCGATATTGGTAAGCAAGAGCGGCTCACTACACGCCTGCCACGAAGCTGGAATACCGTCGGGGAGCTCCACCCACGCCGCGGTCTCTGTATTGAAGGACTCAAGAGCGCCGCTATGACGTTCTACAATAACGATGTAGTCCGAAGAGCTTGGATCCGTTGTATAGCAAGGATGGAAAGCATCGGTCTCGGCGTCAGGGTCGAGTTCCACAGCGAAGGTCACGGTGAACGCTTCGCCCCGGGAAAGCTCTTCGAAGTAATCGTTCGTAAGCGGGAATCTGCTGCCGGCCGTAGTGCCGTCAAAGCTTGCGTTCGCTCGAGCTGGGTTCAGATCTCCAGCAACCACCGGAGCAGAGATCACCCCAACGAAGGCATCGCCAAATTGTTCTTCAAGATCGTCAACAATGAAAATATCATCCTCCGTCGATGTGCCGGTGTTCGCGAACGTCACCGTGTAAATAACGTCGACGTTTCCAGCGACACCAGAAGCTGAAGGAACAGGATCCGACACGGTTTTACTCAGCTCGATTGCCTCGCCGCCCAAGGCAACGGGCGCCTGTGACGGGATAACAATTGCTGGACCAATAGCCGGCGGATTACCCGTCACAACAACGGCATTACCGAGAGGGCTGGGTGCGTCTGGATCGTTTGCTTTCACCGTGGCGGTGAAGCTCACGGTAAAGGATTCACCCGAGGCCAAAGACTCGGCGGTGTTGGTCGTCAACAGGTTGGTGTCGCCAGCCCCGTCAAAAGCAACGTTCGCACGGGTAGCTGCAAGGTCACCAGTAATAACCGGATCACCAACAACGGTCACAAACGCCGAACCGAACTGTGTGGCAAGGTCATCAACGATTTGGACGTCGTCGATGACGGTCGAACCAGTGTTGGTCACCGTCACGACGTATTCAACGTCCATTGCTCCACGGGTAGCCAAGGATGGCCCAGCGTCGGTAAACGTCTTCACACTTTCTAACTGTGAGGTTGCTGCGCAAGACACTGCATCGGTGCCGGGAATTTCAATATCACTACCGTCATCGGAAACAAGGGTTGCAACCGCTGTGCCGGAATCGGTGTCGATGTCGAGCTCGAAGAATTCGCCATCGCCTCGGACAACAGTCATTGTGCCGTCGGGGGAAAAGACCTGACCGCCGAAACCTACGCCATTGACCATGTCGACGCCGGTAATAGGAATGACCGTTGCGGCGTCCGATGAGGAGATGCCCCAAGACTCGTTGCCTAGCGCTCCAGGCGTTCCGAAACGCAAGAGCTCGCCGTCGTTATCGAGTCCGTAGAGCAGTCCGTCTACCGGGTTGTGGGCAATGTCGGAGAGCTTCGGACTTGGCGGGCTGTAAATGGCGACAGGAACGCTTGGGTCAGCAAGACTCAGGTCGTATACCCGGAAGTCGCTGTTGAAGCCAAAGGCGCGAAGGACAAAATGGCCGTCGTTGCTGATCGACCCGGCGTTCGCTGCGCCGAGGCTGGCAACGCCAAGGCTCACGGCCTGACCGTCGTTGCCAATCTGATAGAGGGTTCCCTTGTTGGGGTTATTGTCGCCAACTCCGTAGATGTAGCCGTCCTGTGCGTTGTACCCCGCAGCAGCGATTTGTGGCGAGGTGTTTCCTGTGACTTCAACGAGCTCGTAGGGGACGACGTCGGTGTTGACCTTGGACAATGCCGAGCTCTCAATGTAGTAGAACGCATCGTCGCACTGGAACGGTCCAGCGGCGGTTTGTGCCGATGCTGGCACAATCGTTGCCAAGGCAAGCGTGGTACCCAGCAACGACATGACGAGCAGGCTCATCAGCCCTCGTTGAAGTCTTGTTCTGTGCTTCTTCAGTATTTCGATCATTGGTCTCCACCATTTTCCAACCGTTTTCGAGTTGGCCCATTTCCCGATGTCTCATCGGCTTTCTAGTTGGTCGGCAGAACCGCCTTCGACCATTCGTTCCCGGCGCCAGAAGTAGCGAAATTTGTCCAGCTGACGAGCACGTTGGTTCTAGAGCTGGAACGCTTCGTCTTCGTCTTCGTCTTCACGCCTTCGGACAATGAAATACATGCCAAGGAAGATAAGGAACACGGCGAACGTCACCGTGGCTGCAACGGTCCTACCGGAGAACGCAAGTGCCCCTGGAGGTCGGCTCTCTTCAGGAGTGGCAAAGGCGAGGGCTCCAGGAGGACTGCTTTCCGCGGTTGGCAGCTCAGCCACCGTGGAGACTTCGTTACCAGTTGGCTCTTGTGGGACGCTTCCTGGAGTTGTTGGGTTCTCCACTTCGGCCCCACTCGGTCCAGTGCCGCTAACGAAGCCGATGTTCTCGAAGGAACCAGCTTCATCGCCAACGGTGACCCGAACAGCGAACACGACTGCTGAGCTCTGGCCAATGTCCAATGTGTCGGTGCCGCTTAGAAGGTTGATGTCGTCGCGTCCGTCATAGCCCGAGTTGATCGTCAGGTCGTCCGACGTTACGGAAATAATCTCGATCGGAAGAGTGCCGAAAGTGTCACCGAGATCATCGGTGACCTGCAACTGGCTGGCCTCGACGTTGCCGAGGTTGCGAACGTTGATGCGATACACGAAGTCGGCGGTTCCGTCAGCGTTGCGTTCCACGGAGACGACTTCTTTTGCACCAGCGACCCCAAGGTTCTCGAACAGCGAGAACAGCAGCGGCGAATCGTCGTTCAGGTCTGCGCCGCTAAGATCGGTGACGAGCACGCCCGCAGCGGAGGTTCCTGTCGCAATCGCTTGACTGGAGAACTCGCCGATGTTGAAAATCGCCGCTCCCAAGACAAAGGTCTCGGCACTGTCGTCGTCGGGATCTGCCGATTCAGCACCGTCGCCGAGGTCCGCACCTTCCGGTGTCAGCACGGTCTGAACACCGTCTCTGGGAATCACTGTGACAAGGACCGTGACCGAGCCGCTCTCGCCGATGGTGAGTACGTTCGCTCCAGACGCCAGGAGACGATTGTCGCTGTCTCCGTCGTAGGAATTATTGAGCACAAAGCTGTCACTCGTGACGGATTCGATCGTCCACGAGTCGGCATCAATGAACGTGGTCGCCACGTCGAGTTCAAGACCAACATCACCAAGATCGGTGTCGCCAGTATTGATGCCATCGACCACAAACGCAACGGTGTACGAACCATCGCCGTTGTTGTCGACCTCGAGTGTTTCGAGCGCTCGGATCTCTGGGGTCAACAGCACTACTGGATCGGGGTCTCCGCCTTCTGGAGATGGCCCTGGGGTGGTTGGACGAGGAGGGATTGGCTCCACTGGCGTGGCGCCCTTTACCTCAGCAATATTGCTGAGTTCATCGGGAGCGCCTTCGGCGTCGGGATCGACTTCGACCGTTACCGAAACCGTGAACGACTGGGTGGGCTCGAGACCCGCCACTCCAGTGAGCAAGTCTCCGGAACCGTCGTAAGCAGCGTTGCCATTCGGCGGCGTGGTGGCATCGATGTTGGTCACGGCTGGTGCAATGGCGACACCGACAAATGCGGAACCGAACTGTGTTTGGATGTCGTCCACAAGGTTGACCTCAACCGCTTCCTCGGTGCCGTTGTTGAGGACTCCGAACTGGTAGGTAACATCGATGTTGCCATCGATACCGCTGACAGCATTTGCTTGTGCAGCGATGTTCTTTGATGCGAACAGCGATGGGATAGTGATCTCGGTAGGCGGGTTGACGATTGGCCCAACGCCGGTGCCAGTTGTCGAGGCCACATTGCCGATCGGCAGAATCTCTGGGTCAGCGTCGGGGTCGAGTTCGATGGTGAACGTGATCGTTGCGCTCTCGCCTGGAGCGAGTTCCTCAACCGGGTCTGCGCTGAGCAGGTCGATGTTCGTGACCCCGTCGTAGCTGGAGTTACCTCGTGTTGACGCCAATTCGCCGGCGACCGCCGGGGCGGAAACCACGCGAACCAGGGTGTCGCCGAGTTGGGTCGCCAGATCATCGATGACCGCAATGTCGTCGACGGCTTCGGTGCCGGGATTGTCGAGCGTCAAGGTAAACGTCATGTCGACGTTGCCAATGACTCCCGATGATGCCTCGACTGGATTACTCACCGTCTTGGTCAGACGTAACGTCCGAGCCTCGAGCGGTAGTGGCGGTTCTGGCGGAATAATGATCGGCGGGCCGGTAATCGGAGGTACGCCGATGACGTCGACCTCATTGGTGAGCGGATCTGGCGCTCCCGGTGCCTCAAGGTCCACCGTGACGGTGAAGGTCACAACAAACGACTCACCCGACGCCAACGATTCGGTGGTATCGGTCGTGAGGAGGTTGACTTCGCTCTCTCCGTCATAGGTGAGGTTTGCACGGACAGCGTCGAGGTCGCCCGTGACGACGGGATCGCCAACAACGGTGACAAACGCCGTTCCGAACTGCGTTGCGAGGTCATCGGCAACTGCAATGTCATCAATATCGGTCGAGCCGGTGTTGGTCACCGTGACGGAGTACCCCACATCGACGGCCCCGGGGGTTGACGCCGATGGGCTTGCCGAAGCCAGCGCCTTTACACTCTCGAGCTGAGAGATCGGAGTGGGGGTTGGTGGAGTCGTAACGATGACGGGAGGGCCCGTTGGTGGTGTTCCGGTTGTTGTTGCGGTGTTGCTTAGCGGAAGCGCAGCAAGGTCAGCGTCTGGGTCGATCTCGACGGTGAAGGTCACGGTGAACAATTCTCCGGAACTGAGGGCCTCAACAGTATCGACCGTCAATAGCTCGATGTCGGTCTCGCCGTCGTAGAAGCTGTTCGCTCGAGCAACATCGAGGTCTCCAGCAACGACCGGGTCACCAACAATGCCGATGAATGTGTCGCCGAACTGGTCGTCGAGATCGTCGGTGAGCGAAAGGTCCGAGATTGGTTCGGTACCGTCGTTCTCGACAGTGATTGTGTACTCGACTTCAACATTGCCAAGCACCCCAGAAGCCGCGGCCACTGGATCACTTGCGGTCTTTACCGAAGTGAGTGAAGTGACGCCGGCGACCGATGGAGCACTGAGAACAATGTCGGTTCCGGTCGTTCCTGCTTGGGCCAGGTTCGCCAGCAAGTGCGGTTCGGAGCACGTTGCCCACGAAGTCGGCACTGGAGCGTCGATGTCGAGCCACGCTGAGGCGGCAAGGTCATAGAACTGTGGACCGCTGTTGCCTGCGGCTTGGGCGACAACGATGTTGTTCGGCGTGGATGGGTCACTGGTGTAGCAGCCGTGGAACCCGTCGGCCTCGGCATCGGGGTCGAGTTCGACATCGAAGGTGATCGTGAACGATTCGCCTCGGTCGATCTCTTCGCCGAAGTCGTCGATCAGGAGGTTGACGACGCCGGGCGAGCGGCCGTCAAAGGCGGGGTTGGCGCGATCCGCGTCAAGGTCTCCAGCGACTACGGGTGGCGAGATTACGCCAACGAACGCATCGCCGAGCTGTTCTCCAAGGTCATCGAAGACAAAGATGTCGTCCTCGGTCGATGTGCCGACGTTGGTAAAGGTCAGGGTGTAGGTGACGTCGACATTGCCTGGGGTGCCCGAGGCAGCGGCAACAGGGACAGATGCCGTCTTCGCCAAGTCGATTCCTTCGCCGCGCAAGCGAAGCGGCGGTTCGGGCGGGATGATGATCGGCGGTCCGGTGATCGGCGGCTTGCCGGTCAATTCGACTGCGTTCGTTAGCGGATTTGGTGCTCCAGGTTCGTTTGGTTTCACCGTGACTCGGAACGTGACGACAAACGACTCGCCGGACGCCAACGCTTCGGTTACGTCTGTCGTGAGCAGGTCGATGTCGGTGTCGCCATCGAAGGTTGTGTTGGAGCGTGCCGGGTCGAGGTCA